>WNWK01009742.1:65000-74608 GCA_009830355.1 Cherax destructor
AGCAGGGGTGCCACTAGCACGTTGAGGGACAACACAATAAGTGTGAGGGGCCCAAGATTGTTCAACTGCCTCCCAGCATACATCAGGGGGATTACCAACAAGCCCCTGGCTGTCTTCAAGCAGGCACTGGACAGGCACCTCAAGTCGGTACCTGATCAGCCGGGCTGTGGTTCGTACGTTGGACTGCGTGCGGCCAGCAGTAACAGCCTGGTTGATCAGGCTCTGGTCCAACAAGAGGCCTGGTCACGGACCGGGCCGCGGGGGCGTTGACCCCTGGAATTCTCTCCAGGTAGACTCCAGGTAGGCCCTAGGATTCTCTGAGTGATAAATTATCATAGGTTTTAACTTGCAATCCCCAGCAGCATTAGCTCCTAGCAAGTGTGTTAGTTGAAGACTCAGATGAGTCAAAGGGATGTTAGGAAGCATTTCTTCAGCCATAGAGTAGTCAGGAAGTGGAATAGTCTAGCAAGTGATGTAATGGAGGCAGGAACCATACATAGCTTTAAGACGAGGTATGATAAAGCTCAGGAGCAGGGAGAGAGAGGACCTAGTAGCAGTCAGTGAAGAGGCAGGGCCAGGAGCTAAGTCTCGACCCCTGCAACCACAATTAGGTGAGTACATCTTGGTTATCCTGGTTCTCTACACATATGCTGCTATATATAACTGCATTTGATGGCTATCTCAGCGATCAACATATACCTTGTTAGTAAGTTTATTCAGGTATACACAAATACAGTTACATAGATTATCATACATAGCAGAATATGCATAGACAACCTAGGATAACCCAAAAAAGTCAGTTCACTGAGTTTAATCATTTCTAACTTGGCACTTAAAGTAAGAGCCTTACGACTCCTCTTTTTATCACAACTAAGCTTAGAAGTCATAGTCAATGAGAGCCAACTAGTTAACGAAAGAGTAAATGAGAGAGAGAATGAGATACGGAGTTCAGACAAGGTAAAAAAAAAAAACTGAACAGGTAGTGGGCGATCACTCGGTCAGGCGAAATGAATGCGATTAATACGTGTCCACTTTTAGTTCATTCACATACGTTTGTAAGAGTTTGTGAAACTTTTACCTCAAAATAATTTTTTTTATTATAATAATAATTACCTCACAATACAAATACTCTTACATTGTGTACAAGTTAGTACAAAATAAACAAATAGCAACACTCCCATTCTCATGCAACACACCATTTTTCGAGTTAATGATAGTATATTATTATTATTATCATCATAATAAAAAAGAAATGCTAAACCCACAAGGGTCATGAATAGCTATATATAGATTGAAGGCATATGAAAGGAATATTTTTCTACAGTTATCCCTCAGTGTTTGACTAGAGAAAACGTAATTCTTCCGACTCCTACAAAGTCGCTTGGTAAACAAATCTCATATTTGTCAATTTTTATTCTGTGGGTGTATGTATCATGTTTATATGCTGGTGTCTTTTTTGTCTCATAAACATGCAAGATTTCAGGTACATATATCTTGTTACTTCTACTTACACTTAGGTCACACTACACATTCATGTACAAGAATATATATACACACACCCCTCTGGGTTTTCTTCTATTTTCTTACTAGTTCTTGTTCTTATTTCCTCTTATCTCCATGGGGAAGTGGAACAGAATTCTTCCTCCGTAAGCCATGCGTGTCTAGAGACGACTAAAATGCCGGGAGCAAGGGGCTAGTAACCCCTTCTTCTGTATATATTACTAAATGTAAAAGGAGAAACTTTTGTTTTTCCTTTTGGGCCACCCCGCTTCGGTGGGAAACGGCCAACGTGTTGAAAGAAAGAAGATATGATAGGGTGGATAGGGAAGCAATGTGGCAGATGTTGCAAATGTATGTGATAAGAAGTAGGTTACTGAAAGCAGTGAAGTGTTTTTATGAGGATAATGAGGCTCAGGTTAGAGTATGTAAGAGAAAGGGAGATTATTTCCCAGTAAAAGTAAACCTTAGACAGGGATGTGTGATGTCACCATGGTTGTTCAATAAATTTACAGATGGGGTTGTAAGAGAATTGAATGCTTGGAAGAGGTGTGGGATTAAAATATATAGAACCTAGGCTGGAATACTGCTGATCAGGCTCTGGTCCAACAGGAGGCCTGGTCACAGACCGGGCTGCGTGGGCGTTGACCCACGGAATTCTCTCCAGGTAGACTCCAGGTAGACTAACAGCACCTTTTAAGGCAGGTGAAACTGCTGACCTAGAAAATGTACAGAGAACCTTCACGGCACACATAACTGTGATAAAACACCTCAGTTACTGGGAATGCTTGAAGTTCCTCAACCTGTACACCCTAGAATGCAGGCGGAAGAGATGCATGATTATATACACTTGGAAAATCCTAGAGGGATTAGTACCAAACTTGCACACGAAAATCACGCCCTATGAAAACAAAAGACTCGGCAGACGATGCAGCATCTCCCCAATGAAAAGCAGGGGTGTCACTAGCACGATAAGACACAACACAATAAGTGTCAGGGGCCCAAGACTGTTCAACTGCCTCCCAGCATACATAAGGGGGATTACCAATAGACCCCTGGCTGTCTTCAAGAAGGCGCTGGACAGGCACCTAAAGTCAGTACTTGACCAGTCTGGCTGTGGTTCGTATGTAACAGCCTGGCTGATCAGGCCCTGATCCACCATGAGGCCTGGCCACAGACCGGGCCGCAGGGGCATTGACCCCTGAAACCCTCTCCAGGAATACTGCAAGTAAGTGGGAGTTGTCACAGTTGCTTTTTGCTGATGACACTGTGCATTTGGGAGATTCTGAAGAGAAGTTGCAGAGGTTGGTGGATGAGTTTGGTAGGGCATGTAAAAGAAGGAAATTAAAAGAAAGAGTAAGGTGATGAGGATAACAAAAAAATTAGATAATGAAAGATTGGATATCAAATTTGGAGGGAGGGAGTATAGAGGAAGTGAATGTGTTTAGATATTTGGAAATGGACTTGTCGGCAGATGAGTCTATGAAAGACCAGGTGAATCATAGAATTGATGAAGGGAAAAAGGTGAGTGGTACACTGTGGAGTCTGTATAGACAAAGAATATTATCCATGGAAACAAAGAGGGGAATGTATGAGAGTATAGTTATACCAACACTCATATATGGGTGTGAAGCATGGATGGTGAATGTTGCAACAAGTAGGCTGGAGGCAGTGGAGGAGGAGGCTTTAGGCAGTATAGATGTATCTGAGAGCAATGTGTGGTTTGAATATTATGCAGAGAATCTACAGCTTGGAGATTAGGAGGTGTGGGTTACTAAAATTATTATTAGATAGAGAGCTGAGGAGGGGTTGTTGAGGTAGTTCAGACATTTAGAGAAGATTGAGAAAAATAGAATGACTTGGAGTGCAGTGGAAGGAAGGCAGGGTAGGGGTCGGCCTAGAAAAGGTTGGAGGGAAGGGGTCAAGGAGGTTATGTGTGCAAGAGGCTTGGACTTCCAGCAAGCATGAATGAGCATGTTAGACATGAGAGGAGGCAAATGGTTTTAATGACTTCATGTTCTGTTGGAGTGTGAGCAAAGTAACATTTATGAAGGGATTCAGGGAAACCAGTTAGCCAGACTTAAGTTCCTGAAAAGTACAGTGCCTGCACTCTGAAGAGTGAATGGAGACGAACTGTTTTTGGGACTTGACGTGCTGCTGGAGTGTGAGCAGGGTAATACTCTGTGAAGGGATTCAGGCAAACTGGTTAGCCAGACTTGAGTCCTGGAGGTGGGAAATACAGTGCCTGCACTCTGAAGGAGGGGTGTTGATAAGAATGATGATGAAAGTGTATCTTCTTTTTCAGCTCACCCTGGCTTGGTGAGAGAAAGCCAGTGTATTCAAAAATAAAAAAAATCATCAAAATGCATTTTAAAAGCATCAAAATCTACTTTAAATTCAAGTATACGATTACACAATGTGTGTACAAGTTAATATGACTTAACCTAGGTTAAAATTATTATTAATGTACTTATACATCATCACAATGTAATAAAAATTATCGAATTATATTCAAAATAAACAAAATTTGCTTCAAAATCATCAAAACGTCCTTCAAAATAATCAAAATTCATTTCAAAATCAAAATTCCCTTCAAAATTTCCTTCAAAATCAAAATTCCCTTCAAAATTTCCTTCAAAATCAAAATTCCCTTCAAAATCACCAAAACCACACACGTGGCCAGTACCCGTGATAACAAAGGGCTGGTGATCATCGAGAAGGTAGGCCGTCACCAGGCCTATGATAACCACTATGGCGTTGCGACCAATAGACACCAAGAAGACGACTTTCTTCCACATTCGTGTGCCGAGTGTGTCGCCAGCACGAACCTTCACCGCTTTCACATCTTTCAGTCTCTGAAAGCACAGGTGGTTTCGTTGGTATACGAATATCTGTCTCAGCTTAATAATAATAATTATTATATCTACAAGAATATAGCTTATACAGACCATAGCTTACATCAATTACATATACTATATCAATAATTATTATAATAATAATTCTAATAATAATAATTACAGTCAAACAACCCATGTAACTCAAAAAAACTATGGAACTAGAAATACTCAAAGAAATTTACAAAAAATTGTGGGTTAATATTAATGACAGGTTTATAGAAGAGTGTGGGACAAATTAACTGGGTGACTAGTGGGACAAATTAACTGGATGACCAGTGGGACAAATTAACTGGATGACCAGTGGGACAAATTAACTGGGTGACTAGTGGGACAAATTAACTGGGTGACCAGTGGGACAAATTAACCAGATGACCAGTGGGACAAATTAACTGGATGACCAGTGGAACAAATTAACCGGATGACCAGTGGGACAAATTAACCAGATGGCCAGTGGGACAAATTAACCAGATTGGTGGAATAAATTAACCGAATGACAAGTGGGACAAATAAACTGAGCGACTGGTGGGACAAATTAACTGGACGACCAGTTGTTTTACCACCTAAAAATAGCCATGAACTGAGTGATGGTTAAAGTGTTTTCTTCTTCTGAAACAGCACATTACCTTCATTAGTAGTAAAACTATGATAGTAGACAATCCTAGGGTTAGATCCTGCCACCTGGTGTCACCGATGTTTTGAAAGATTTTGACATAAGTGTCGACAATGCCGTCGCTTTTGAAGGAGAGACCAAAGAGTCCCTTGATCTGTGTTGAGGCGATGGTGATGGCCGCCGCTGAGGTGAACGCGCATATCACCGGCCGTGATATGAAGTTGATCAGGAAACCTGGGGATATTAGGTAATATTATGTGGCGAGAATTGAGTCCTGGAGGGTGTTGAGTGACTGTGCTCTGAGGGATGAGTGGGAATGTTACAGTACTGGAGGTGGGAAGTACAGTGACTGTGCTCTGAGGGATGAGTGGGAATGTTACAGTACTGGAGGTGGGAAGTACAGTGACTCATCTATAAACACATAAAAAACAAGAACCGCTTGCACAAACACATTAAAACACACATAAAAACCAAGAATTATTATTATAATCAAATAGAAGCGCTAAACCACAGGGGTAAAAAAAAAAAAAAAAAAAAAAAAAACCAAGAAACCACACTAAAAAACCTACCTAGGTTACACATTGCAGCAGCGAGGATTATAAGGCCATTGAGGAAGCACAAGAGTACTGCGTATTCTGGTCCACCACTACGAGAGTACTCGTAAGTCATAAGTGCGTTGATAGCTGTGGGTCCAATGCTGATTTCCTTACAGGTGCCCATGATTACATAGACCAGACAGCCCACGAAGGCTGAGTACAACCCATACTGTGTAGGAGAGAGAGATGAACTACTGATGTTAATGTACTCTTAATGTCAGTACTCTTTATACTAGTACTACTGTTAAGTACTCTTTATACAAGTACTAGTTGTTATGCAGTGTGCTGCAGTAAAATTGATATAAAAAATAATGCTCCATAGTTCCGGTATTATTCTGAATCCGGACGCATGTTATTCCTGTCAGTGAGGCAGAGTGGCCAGGAGCAGATGAGGTGTTTAGTGTGGTAGGTTAAGCACAGCAGAGTGTGGTAGGTTACGCACAGCAGAGTGTGGTAGGTTACGCACAGCAGAGTGTGGTAGGTTACGCACAGCAGAGTGTGGTAGGTTACGCACAGCAGAGTGTGGTAGGTTACGCACAGCAGAGGAAGCAAGATGTACCCGTGTGAGTATGTGGTGTTGCGTAAGGTTTTTTTAGTGTATACTACTTTGATTTTGTTAGTGTTTCAGTGCTCTCAGGTTTATTTGTAAGGCCCTAGTATGCAGAGGCCTGTTTATGCGAGAGTACTGTATGGTGTTTTGCCTGCTGGTAATTAGTCTACCAGGCAGTAGTGAAAGGAGGGGGTGTATGTCATGGAGCCTCTCTGTTGATGTTTCGTTTAACACTATTAGCAGTGTGGAGGGAGGGGGTGTATGTCATGTAGCCTCTCTGTTGATGTTTTGTTTAACACTATTAGCAGTGTGGAGGGAGGGGGTGTATGTCATGTAGCCTCTCTGTTGATGTTTTGTTTAACACTATTAGCAGTGTGGAGGGAGGGGGTGTATGTCATGGAGCCTCTCTGTTGATATACATATTTTAACACTATTAGCAGTGTGCTAGTGTGAAATGGAGTGTGGTGGTTTTTTGTAGTAGGTTATAAGTTGTATATAAGTTACTTTAATTAATATATAGATATATTTTTGTATAGGTGAGTTTCAATGTCCTTCCTTATATAATAATTAATATTGTTTAACATATGAGTGCATGCTGGCCCGAGAGTTGGTGTGTTTCTCAGTGTAATTTAAATGCCCCTAGACAGCAGTTTCAGCAGCCATTTAGGAGACAGGATATTGTATTTAAATTTCGATATCAAAGTCGTAATACTAGTGATAAAAGTACTGATCATACAAGTACTACTGATACAAGTACTACTGATACAAGTACTACTGATACAAGTACTACTGATACAAGTACTACTGATACAAGTACTACTGATACAAGTACTACTGATACAAGTACTACTGATACAAGTACTACTGATACAAGTACTACTGATACAAGCACTTTTGTTCCAAGTACTGAACCAAGTACTGAACCAAGTACTGCTGAACCAAGCACTGCTGAACCAAGCACTGCTGAACCAAGCACTGCTGAACCATTTATTTAGATTAGTATGTGCGTGTAAGACAATGAACTTACATTAGGTGAGAGGCCAGCCACAGCAGCATAAGCCATACTCTGTGGGATGAGCGTGAGACCAACAGCACACCCAGCCATGATGTCTCCCTCCAGGCACTCTAAGTCGTACTTGGGAAGCCATGTCGTGATGGGTAGTCTCTCCAGTAACGTCTCCTTGCTGAAGAAACGACGACCTTCCTTCTACCGGATACACACTACGTTCAGAAATGCCGAAGAATTTCAGGTTTCGTGGCCATGTTAACGCTATGACCGTAAGAAGAATGATAATAACGTACATGAACGATATATTTACCGACAAGATGGAAATTAGACACATGGGCAACATCTGGGTATCTTTAGACGTATATAAGCGCCAGCCTTCCTGCCTGTGCCTCCAGAATCTTCAAGACTATGGTGCTCTTCAACTCCAACACTGGGGGAGTGATTACCTCATCTTTTGTATATAGTTCTACTGTCTCTCCATTATGTCCTTGAATTTGTATTGATAAAGCCTCTGGATGGCGACACGTCTACAATAAACATACCCAGATGTTGCACATGTCTAATTTCCACCAAGAATGATAATGTGAGAAATCACGTAAGCGATTGGAAGTTCACTATTCTTTTCACAGTGGTTGTTCTGCATCACCTGTATACCGTGACATCAACTGTATAGTGTGACATCACCTGTTTACTGTGACATCACCTGTTTACAGTGACATCACCTGTTTACAGTTACGTCACCTGTTTACTTACATCACCTGTTTACAGTGACATCACCTGTTTACAGTGACATCACCTGTTTACAGTGACATCACCTGTTTACAGTGACATCACCTGTTTACAGTGACATCACCTGTTTACAGTGACATCACCTGTTTACAGTGACATCACCTGTTTACAGTGACATCACCTGTTTACAGTGACATCACCTGTTTACAGTGACATCACCTGTTTACAGTGACATCACCTGTTTACAGTGACATCACCTGTTTACAGTGACATCACCTGTTTACAGTGACATCACCTGTTTACAGTGACATCACCTGTTTACAGTGACATCACCTGTTTACAGTGAATCACCTGTTTACAGTGACATCACCTGTTTACAGTGACATCACCTGTTTACAGTGACATCACCTGTTTACAGTGACATCACCTGTTTACAGTGACATCACCTGTTTACAGTGACATCACCTGTTTACAGTGACATCACCTGTTTACAGTGACATCACCTGTTTACAGTGACATCACCTGTTTACAGTTACGTCACATATTTAGTGACATCACCTGTTTACAGTGACATCACCTGTTTACTGTGACATCACCTGTTTACAGTGACATCACCTGTTTACAGTGACATCACCTGTTTACAGTTACATCACCTGTTCACAGTGACGTCACCTGTTTACAGTGACGTCACCTGTTTACAGTTACGTCACCTGTTTACAGTTACGTCACCTGTTTACAGTTACATCACCTGTTTACAGTTACGTCACCTGTTCACAGTGACGTCACCTGTTCACAGTGACGTCACCTGTTCAGAGTGACGTCACCTGTTTACAGTGACGTCACCTGTTCACAGTGACGTCACCTGTTCACAGTGACATCACCTGTTTACAGTTACGTCACCTGTTCAGAGTGACGTCACCTGTTTACAGTGACGTCACCTGTTTACAGTGACGTCACCTGTTTACAGTGACGTCACCTGTTTACATTTGACTTCACCTGTTTACTGTGATCTTGTTGTAGAAGAATGACAAAATTTATCGAGTGCATAATGTTTCTTGAAGTGCATCATTGTTGCATGCAAAGAGTATGTAACTTTTATTCGGAGCATGTTAAACACACCCACATAGGCTCCCCTCCAACCAGCGAACCATCGTTAAGGGTTTGGTGATGAGGGCCCCATCATCAAATCAACGACTCGGTTCAGCCAATTAAAATGCGAGTTTAACAATGACAAAGGTGACGTGGTTACCACTCGCAGTTTGTCATTGGAATTCCTGCATAGAGCTGGTTGTGGAAAGTTGTCTGTCTTTTGGCTGCTGCTTAGCCTAGACAACTGTGGCGTGCACTAAACACTACTCCTTTGTATATAGTGTACATATGTGTAAATATCACTTTGTTATACTTGGTGAAGGAAAAGACAAAAGTCTTATATAATCACAATTACTTGGTGAAGGAAAAGATAAAAGTTTGGAATTAATCTAGCTGATTTTTGAAGTAAATACAATTTCAATACATCTTCTACTGTGTTTCTTTGCTCCAAGCTCCCTTTACACTCAGGTTAACAGGCCTTTGAACCTGAGGTTGTAATATGGGTAGCCTGTCCTGGAGCTGAATTTGGAGACTTAGAGCAGGAGTTGAGCTTAGAGTTGAAGTTCGCGCAGGAGCTAGTCTTGTATCTAGATAGCTTGCTATCTGGCATTGCTTACGCTTTGCCAACGCT
>WNWK01009743.1:0-74604 GCA_009830355.1 Cherax destructor
CTTCTGATACTGGATCAGTCACTACCAGCCTTCCCCATATGATCAGTCACTAGCCTCCTGATACTGATCAGTCACTACCAGACTTCCGATACTGGATCGTCCTACCAGCCTTCCTGATACTGATCAGTCACTACCAGCCTTCCTGATACTGGATCAGTCACTACCAGCCTTCCTGATACTGATCAGTCACTCCAGACTTCCTGATACTGGATCAGTCACTACCAGCTTCCTGATACTGGATCAGTCACTACCAGCCTTCCCATACTGGATCGTCACTATCAGCCTTCTGATACTGATCAGTCACTACCAGCCTTCCTGATACTGGATCAGTCACTACACCTTTCCTGAACTGGATCAGTCTACCAGCCTTTCTGATACTGGATCAGTCATCATCCTTCTGACACTGGATCAGTCATTACCAGCCTTTCCTGATACTGGATCATCACTACAGCCTTTCTGAACTGGATCAGTCACTACCAGCCTTCCTGATACTGGATCAGTCACTACAGCCTTCCTGATACTGGATCGTCAAGTTCATGATCAGTCACTCAGCTTCCTGATTGGATCAGTATCCAGCTTCCTATACTGATCAGTCACTACAGACTTCCCTGATACTGGATCAGTCACTACCAGCCTTCCCCATACTGGATCAGTCACTATCAGCCTTCCCTGATACTGGATCAGTCACTACCAGCCTTCCTGATACTGGATCAGTCACTACCAGCCTTCCCTGATACTGGATCAGTCACTACCAGCCTTTCCTGATACTGGATCAGTCACTACCAGCCTTTCCTGAACTGTCAGTCACTCCAGACTTCCTGATACTGGATCATCACTCCAGACTTCCTGTACTGGATCAGTCACTACCAGCTTCCTGATACTGGATCAGTCACTACTAGCCTTCCTGATACTGGATCAGTCACTACCAGCTTCCTGATACTGGATCAGTCACTACAGCCTTCCTGATACTGGATCAGTACTACAGCTTCCTGATACTGGATGTCACTATACCTTCCTGATACTGGATCAGTCACTCAGCTTCCTGATACTGGATCAGTCACTACCAGCTTCCTGATACTGGATCAGTCACTACCAGCCTTCCTGATACTGGATCAGTCACTACCAGCCTTCCTCTGATACTAGGATCGATCAGTCACTCAGCTTCCTGATACTGGATCAGTCACTACAGCCTTCCATACTGGATCAGTCACTACAGCTTTCCCTGATACTGGATCAGTCACTACAGCCTTCCTGATATGGATCAGTCACTACAGCCTTTCCTGAACTGGATCAGTCACTACCAGTTTCCTGATACTGGATCAGTCACTACAGCTTCCTGAACTGATTCCAGCCTTTCCTTACTGGATCAGTACTACAGCTTCGAACTGATCGTCACTCCAGCTTCCTGATACTGGATCAGTCACTACCAGCCTTCCTGATACTGGATCAGTCACTACCAGCCTTCCTGAACTGGATAGTCACTATCAGCACTTCCCTGAACTGGATCAGTCACTACCAGACTTCCCTGATACTGGATCAGTCACTACCAGACTTCCCTGATACTGGATCAGTCACTACCAGCCTTCCTGATACTGGATCAGTCACTACCAGCCTTTCCTGATACTGGATCAGTCACTACCAGCCTTTCCTGATACTGGATCAGTCACTACCAGCCTTTCCTGATACTGGATCAGTCACTACCAGCCTTTCCTGATACTGGATCAGTCACTACCAGCCTTCCTGATACTGGATCAGTCACTACTAGCCTTTCCTGATACTGGATCAGTCACTACCAGCCTTCCCTGATACTGGATCAGTCACTACCAGCCTTCCCTGATACTGGATCAGTCACTACCAGCCTTCCCTGATACTGGATCAGTCACTACCAGACTTCCCTGATACTGGATCAGTCACTACAGACTTCCCTGATACTGGATCAGTCACTACAGCCTTCGATACTGGATCAATCACTACAGCCTTCCTGATCTGGATCAGTCACTACCAGCCTTTCCTGATACTGGATCAGTCACTACCAGCCTTCCCTGATACTGGATCAGTCACTCCATAGCTTCCCTGATACTGGATCAGTCACTACCAGACTTCCCTGATACTGGATCAGTCACTACCAGACTTCCCTGATACTGGATCAGTCACTACCAGCCTTCCCCATACTGGATCAGTCACTATCAGCTTTTCCGATACTGGATCATCACTACTAGCTTCCTGATACTGGATCAGTCACTACCAGACTTCCCTGATACTGGATCAGTCACTACCAGCTTCCCTGATACTGGATCAGTCACTACCAGCCTTCCCTGATACTGGATCAGTCACTACAGTTTTCTTGATACTATCATCACTTACTTTTCTGAACTGATCGCACTACCAGCCTTCTGATACTATCAGTACTACCATCCTTCTCCTGATCAGTACTTTCAGCTTTTGATATGGATAAGTCACTAAGCTTTTCCTAAATGATCAGTTACTAGTTCTAACTTAACAGCCTTCCGATACTGGGTCATCACTACTAGCCTTCCTTGATCAAGTTATTCCTTGATATTGATAAGTTGTCTGAAAATTATTGTTATGTTTAGCTTTGAAGGATTGCACTAGTATGGGCCATAGGCCTGATTGTATGTTCTTCCTCTTCAGTTCTGTATATTCACACCAACCTTCCTGATCCGATTCAGTCACTCACAAGATTCTCTTATACTGATCATTACAATTAGATTCACTATACTGGATCGTAAAAGACTTTCTGATATGATTGTCACATACTGTATGCAGCACCAGATCTGATATTATAAATATTACTAACATCAATATTCTGATATTGATCTAGTACTACTGTTCCATATTGCATTAGTTCACTACTTAGCCTTTCTTAATATTGATCAGTAATCTACAACCTTTACTGATAAAATGGTGTTATTACACAGTTATTATGAACGATAATATATTAATTAATAGTTGCTTGATTAGTTGAACAAACACTCAGTTTTTCCTACACTTGATCAAGTACTACAGTTTGTATTTTACAATTTACAGTGATTAGTGAATATTATTCTGATACTGATGTACACTGTAGGGACATATCTGGATATATGCAGTATACTGAGAATTCATAGATCAATATATACACTAATTCTGATCTGATACGATGTAACAGTTTTCTAGATACTAGTCATGTTACACCAGTTTCTGCTATCATCTACAGCTTTAATCTGATCTGGAAAACAGATCATCCTATGGATAATCTTCTCATTGATATGTGTACTAGCTCATACTACAAAATTTCCAGATACTGGATCAATACTACTAGCCTTCCTGATGCTGGATCAGTCACTACCAGCTTTTCTTCCGTTCAGATACTGGAAAACAGTTCAGCTAAGCTTTCTGATACTGGATCAGTTACTACCAGCTTTCTGATACTGGATCGTCACACAGTTTCGATATGGATCATACTAAGTTTCTGATACTGATCCAGTCGTTACTACCAGTTTTCTGATACTGATCAGTACTACACTTCTGATACTGATCAGTCACTACCAGCCTTCTGATACTGATCAGCGACAGTTGTAAATTAGACACATATGCAACACTTGGTATCTTTATTGAGGAAAACGTATCGCCACACAGGCCGAGGGACTGAGTACCTCAAACTCCTCCTCTCCTTTCAACTTTCTACTTTGTATTGGACTGATGAAGCCACTGTGTGGCGAAACGTTTTCCTCAATAAAGATACCCAAGTGTTGCATATGTGTCTAATTTAACAGCCTTTCCAGATACTGGATCAATCACTACTAGCCTTCCTTATCAAAGCTTATTCCTTGGGTAACATTGATAATGGGGTTGGGCGAATATTTTTGTTAGTGGGTTTGACTTTGAGAAGGACCTGCCGAGTATGGGCCAGTAGGCCTGATGTAGTGTTCCTTCCCTCTTATGTTCTTATATATCACCACCAACCTTCCCCGAGTCCAGATTCATCACCACAAGTATTACGTCTTATCACTGTGCAATTGCAATTGATTCCACAAAACGAATCGTAAAAAGAGACTTATATGGAGGCCATATTAAGAGTTTCCACAGTAATGTTGCACCACCGAGGGGGATGCTGAGTATTTAATAAAGTTTTAACATCAAAATATGTTAAGTAAAAGTATGAAGCTCCTGGAGAGCGAAACGTTGCCACAATAAAATGTCACATTAGTTGCACTTGTGTCCTTTTACTTAATATATTATCGGTAATCCCATAAACACTTTACTTAAAAATGGTTTATTACACAAGGGGATTTATGTATGTAAATATATTAAGAATTAATTAGTGCTTGTTAGTGAACAAAACTCAGTGTTCTTCCTCACTTCTCAAGTACTTAGGCAGTATTGTATATTTACAATTTACAGTGATTGAGTGAATATTTTATATACTATGTACACTGTAGAGGAACATATATGGAATATATGCAGTATGTGAAATCTCAAGATCAAATATATGTGACACCCTAAATATCTTATCCTAGATAGATTCAGTATTGTAAAACAGTTGTCAGCATCATGCTTGACACGCGAGAGCAAACACAATCTGAATCTGTAGAAGAACAGCTCCTATGGCATAATCTCTCTCATCAATATGCAAGAAAAAAAACATAAATTAAAATTAGGGATATGTAAAATAGGAGCTGAGGTGAGCAATTGTTTGAGATACTGGAATATCACCTCACAATCATCCGACCAGATAAACTTAACCTTACTACTAGTAAGAGGTGCTGTTATCTTAGAAAAATTGGGCTGAAATCTAGACTAGTTTCGTGTCATACTTTCAAAAATGCTGCACTCATTTCCTATCTCTAGAAACTGGAACCTGAGAAATAACTCCTATCTTAGCCTCTACAGACGCTACCTGACGTTGACTAACAACAAATGCAAGATGTTTTTGTTTTAGCTTAAAAGAACTCACACTTGGACAGTGAAGTAAAGTTGTACGTCATAAGTTTCTCAGAGAGAGAATGCAGACGAGTTCACTGCTCTTCCAGTCTTCACTGTAAACAAAGAGATCGTCTAAGCGTCAACTTCCCTCAAGTATTCTGCAAATTTGAGCATTAATTCGTTGGAATGAAGAGGATGCACTCATTCTGAATGGGGTTACAAAGTAGATGAAGAGGTCATTATGTACAGTAAAAGTAGACACATCTCGTTCTAGAAGGGTGAGAGGAACTTGGTAGTACCCACGAAGCAAATCCAGATGATTGGCATATGTGGCTCTTGATACTCGGTCAGTAATATCGTCTATCCTACATGATAGCCATCAGGTAAAGTGACACCATTGACCTTACCATCAGTGCAGGTCCTGTACCTACCATCAGGTTTAAGAACAAGTATGAATAGTGACGCTCATGGACTCGTGATGATAGAAAAATTTATCTCTTCCTGGAGAGTTTTCTGTTTAACAGAACTCATCGTTTATGGCGACTGATAAATAAGTGTTGCTTCTTGAACCTCCAGAACTGAACCACATATAAGATATTGAATATCAGAAGCTTTGTCCACAGACAGGTGTTCCTGAGACTGCAAAATAAAAGCGTTCTCTAGACGTAACTTTATTTCAGCTGACGTGCGTTCTAGAAACTCGTCTAGAGACTTCAAAATAAAGGGAGTTTTTTAGACGTACTTTTATTTCTCTAGTAATGTTAGGTAATTATACGTGAAGTTCAATTTGGAAGGAAAGAATTGAAGTAGGAAAAAGAGTCATTATTATATCCCTTCATGTGACTGATGTGACTCACATAATTCGACTTCCTCTTATCAGGAGTATGAACTCAGTAATTCACATCACTTTTTTTTCCAGTGGTTCAACAAACCTCGCTTGTAAAGCATGTCTTGGAATAAACTTTTGTGTTATAACTTTATCTCCTTTTTTTAAACGATCTGGGACTAGCTGTTTTATCATAATAATCTTTCAACTTTTTCTGAGCACTAAGTTCTTAACTGCTAACTCATGTGCTGTTTTAATATACTGCTGCATCATAGCAGGAATGGTGTTCTGAAGGAGGTTGTTTTCCCAGTGAGAACTCTTTTTTAATCTGATAAAAGGCCACGAACTGTATGTCCATTAATGAGTTCAAAAGAGCTACAGTGGACCCTCGGTTTTCGTTCACCTCCAAACGCGAACAGTTATGTAAATGTTATAGGCAAAACTTTCTCGTTCACTCTCCCTCATAATGATCAACAATAATGGCAATCCCTCATCCCAATATCTTGGTAATTCTGTGCAGTAAGACCTCATCATAGACTTCAAAGCATAGTGGAAGCGTTTCAGTGTTCCTTGTGACTGTGGATCATAATTGCTCTAGAGTGTCCCACCTGTGGAAAGACTCGTACCAGTACATGAACAGTCGAATGATAGTTAATCCTTCTCATAGGGATAGCTTCAGTATAGCGAGCTTAGCAATCCATTATGGTAAATAAGTTCTGGTTGCCAAACTTCGTTTTAAAAGGTGTGCCAGCACAGTAAATAATGGAGAAAATATTATCCAGATGTATGTTGGTGCCGGTTTTGGACAAGATTTGGCTTCCCCATCATCTGACCAGTATGGAAATTCTTAACATGAGAAGTCACCAAATCTCTCAACTTAATGCCATGTAAATTTTTTAGCCAACTTGCCTAACGTTTTTCTCACGCCAATACAATACGGTGCTTAACAGTCACAAAAGTACGAGAGGTAAAGTTACCCATGTAAACACCACTGCTGTAGTAGTAACAGTGCCCCTTTATACTGGTTCTCAGTCACGGCAACATTTCTGAGGTTATGCATTGATGGACAGTTCTTTAATAAAGTCCTCTTGTGTTTGTGAAGTGATATCCGCGCTCTTACTACTAGGAGTCTTCACTCTGTCAGTCGCATTAGTAGACGAGAGACGAAGTACTTCACTGAACAACATGCTCAAACCTAGCTCGTCATAGTCCATAGGAGCTGGTAGCCAAGCAGCTTTCTGGTACTAAAGCACGTCTCACCAAAGCACGTCTCAACAAAGCACGTCTCGCCAAAGTACGTCTCACCAAAACACGTCTCGCCAAAGCACGTCTCACCAAAGCACGTCTCGCCAAAGCACGTCTCGCCAAAGCACGTCTCGCCAAAGCACGTCTCACAATACTCACCCGGAACAATGCGAGCTTTAAGGACATAAGTTTCCTCGCTGGAATTACCTACGACCAGGTGTTCACTAGGAATTACCTACGACCAGGTGTTCACTAGGAATTACCTACGACCAGGTGTTCACTAGGAATTACCTACGACCAGGTGTTCACTAGGAATTACCTACGACCAGGTGTTCACTAGGAATTACCTACGACCAGGTGTTCACTAGGAACTACCTACGACCAGGTGTTCACTAGGAATTAACTACGACCAGGTGTTCACTAGGAATTACCTACGACCATGTGTTCACTAGGAATGGTAGATGTTTCTATGACGCGACTTTCAGTCAAAATTTGAGCATCCTTCATCGGAAATTTCCCTGAAATTCCATCTACTGTACATCCAAAATTATAACAGTTTTCAATATATATTTTATGTAGAGGTACTTTCACAATATTCCCTTCATAGGCTTCTAGAAATACATCAATATTTGCATATATTTTAACTAACACTGGAAGGACGTTATCTCTTAATAACGTCAAAAACACACTGTTAGTCGACTGGTGTGGGTCGCATCCTGGGACAAAATTGACCTAATTTGCCCGAAATGCTCTGTATGACAAGCGGCTTTATATAAAGTAGTATGTCACTGATGTCAACTTGGACTGTATACCTTGTACATGTACTTGTAATAAATAAAGATATTATATTATTATTATCACTACAAGCCTTCCCTGATACCAGTTCTGTCACTGCCAGCCTTCCCTGATACCAGATCTGCCAGCCTTCCCTGATACCAAATCTGTTAGGTTTCCCTAATACCAGATCTATCACTACTAGCCTTCCCTGGTACCAGATCTATCACTACTAGCCTTCCCTGATACCAGATCTATCACTACCAGCCTTCCCTAATACCAGATCTGTCACTGCCAGCTTTCAATGATACCAGATTTGTTACTGCCAGCATTCACTGATACCAGATATATCACTACATGCCTTCCCTGATACCAGAGCTGTCTCTACCAGCCTTCCCTGATACCGGATCTGTCAGCCTTCCCTACCTCCAAATCTATCACAACCAGCCTTTTCTGATACCAGATCAATCACTACTAGCCTTCCCTAATACCAGATCTGTCAGCCTTCCCTGATAGCAGATCTATCACTGCCAGCCTTCTTTGATACCAGATCTATAACTACAAGCCTTCCCTGATTCCAGATTTATTACTACCGGCCTTCTCTGATACCAGATCTGTCCTCCAGAGTTTCCTAGATCATAGTCATATCCCATCCTCCCCTACCTTCTAGACTTCGTGAGTCCAAATTCATTATACCGGTTTCACCTGAAACCAGATCCCTCACTCTAGCTTCCCTGAAACCAAATTCATCACCCAAGTCTTTCCTCACAGCACACTTCCCACTGAAGCTTCTCTTTCAAGGAGCTCCTGGCACCCACAAGCGCCAAGCACAATCAGCGCACGTAAGCTCCAGGCGCGATCCTCTTGAGTTGACTTCAAACACAGTGAAGGAAAGGTGCCCCAAATGCTATCGTCATTAGAATACTCATGCACACACACACACACACACACACACACACACAGTGGTCTTGAAGTGGAATAGTTTGGGAAGCGATGTAGTGGAGGCAGGCTCCATTCACTGGCGCAGGGAGCGGCCAGTGAAGAGACGGGGCCAGGAGTTATGACTCGACCCCTGCAACCACAACTAGGTGAGTACACACACACACACACACACACACACCTTGCATGTAGAGCTTATCTGTTTCAACTTTAGAGTTACCTTCTAGTGTGACCCATGACATTACATAAAGCAATGGCGTAGTTGGTGTCGCCTCCCGCTTATTCTGTTTTTCTCACCTTATTTCCATATACTAGAAAATATTTTCGTGTCGTCGAATATCGTTACTCACCTATAGTACTGGTGTATATTACACTGTGTTCGCGTGCATCACACAACCACTTCTTGCATTTCCTCTAGCGAAACTGGCAGTTATGGTCGTGTCGTTGTAGGGGCCCCCAACTGTACAGTAAATGGCTCCCATTTTTAAAAGTCTCTCACTTTTTATATGAGTTTGCTCACTGTCAACAGCAGTGAGCAAACTCACTTTGCTCTATGTGATAATACTTATTAGTATGGTATCTGCCTACATTGCTGCTCTATTTCACACTGTAAATATTGTAAATATTGGTTTTGGAAATATACAGGTACTCAAAAACTTGCCCTTGATGTTTGCCTTTGCCTTTATTATTCTCCGATCGTCACTTTACTGGTGACTGATCTTACTGCCAGGTTCTACAGGTCTAACTTGTGTACTTGAACTTGTAGTAAAGAGGCTCTTAGTATTACCCAATGTATTCTTTGTTAAAATTCCTGAAGCCTGTTTTTGGTTTAGCTAATTTTGCATAGGCCGTTAAAGTTATACACTTATGTACGTCCAATAATATGTTTAATGTAATGATTACTTCTATATCTTTCTCCAGGTATGTTATCTGCAATGCTGTCTTATTTAAAAATGTTTTAAGAGTATTTTGGGGCAGTTTTCATTCTGTTAAACAAATTATAGCAATAGTTCTTTTTGTTATGATCGGACAAACCGTGGACGGACAGAAGACCGACGGACACTTGACCGACAGACATTTGACTGAAGGACAATTGGCCGAACGGACATTTCGCCGACAGCAATAGACCAAACGGATAATTAGGTTAGGTTAAGGTGATGAATCCCAGTTCGGCCATTTGTTCACTCGGTCAAATGTCCCTCGGCGACATTTGGTCGCCGAGGGACAGCCATCGAGAACATCACAATATAGACCACCTAAGACATTTTAATCAATTAGTGTACCCTTTTTCTCTACCTTTATTGCTATGGATTTTAATGCAACTCTTGGGTTAACGAACTGCACTCTTTTATGATTAACTCATAAAATTTACTTTGCATGTTAATAATGGTAAGTTTTTTATCTAGGTGAGCATTACTGGACTCATCCACTCTTAAGTGTGCCTTATCATATGAAAAAGCGTATGGCTCTTTGATGAGAGCGATAGAGATAGACAGAGATAGAGAAAGATAGAGACAGACGGAGACAGAGACAGACAAAGAGAAGGAGAGAGACAGTGGGAACACGTACCAACAGTGGTAGTTAACAATCTAAGTAGGCAAGGATTCCCTGGTCAATACAACACAAGCAGGGAGTTGCGAGTCACTCTAAGCTGTTGACTGTAGTCTTAGCAGTAACCTGTGGAAACACCTAGCCAGAAGATTTAACATGCATACTGCGTATTGTCTCTATCTGTGAAATATATTACACGGTGTTCCTTGTGGTCTAACTGTCGACCTTCTCCTTGCGTGTTATCTGAGGCACTGGTCATGAGCAAAGTCCTCCCTGTGCTCTTGTCCTATCATGGAACACAGCGATAGCTTCCAAAAGGAGATATTTCAGAGCTCTGTGTAAGAGGATGTGTTTCTGAAGCTGACAGTTAAGTGGTGACAGCTGTTATGTGCGTGTGTGTGTGTAGGTGTGCGTGCGTGTGCGCTAAGTCTTGTAGATTCTGTTTATGAACCCAGGTATAAAATTAACCTAAGAACCACAAACTCACATATTTATGATTTATCAACTTGTCGGTTCTCTGAACCATTTATCTACATTAACATATTTATATCTACGCTAATCCCTATATATTATTAACGTTTTACTCTTCTCAATATTATTATTATTATTATTATTCATAGGAGATCGCTAAACCTGGAGGGACCATACGGCGTCTGCAGAATGGGGGATAAAAGACATCAATTTCGACCTAGGGAAGGGGAGGTTAAGTTCATTTCCTTCACCGGAATCGAGGCACCTTGATGGGCATCTTCTCCTGAGCTAGCCGCCTCTTCTCAGTTATCGGCCTCTTTCACTCATTATCGCCTTGTATCTCTCAATCCCATTGTCCCGCCTCACACCCTCTCATTCATCCTATGTTCTCCGTTTATTATTTTTTTTTTTGCGTTTCCTTCATTTTCTTCCTTCTGTCCATCCTCTGTCTCACCACAAGGGTTTTCACCATATTCCTTCCATTTCTAGTTTCGTCTACTACAAGTTGCTGCATGTCTCTCTTTTTCCCAAATCTTCCAAAACCTGTCATTACCTTTCCACCTGAAGTTACCTAGTGTATAATTTTTGCATGCACCAGACTAGCGTATAATATATATATATATATATATATATATATATATATATATATATATATATATATATATATATATATATATATATATATATATATATATATACAATATGGGTCCACCTCCTCCGAAGCCGGACGCGAGCCCAGTACGCAGCATGCATTTCCCCTCTGGATGGCCACGCTGAGGCGCTGAAACATGAAAGTGGCTACCCTTGGGCCCCTGGTGGTGTCGATGAGTCTGGAACCCAGTTCTTTAAGGAAACGTGTTGCATTTTTTCCCCATGATCTCAAGGTCTCTGATCCCACTGGGACAAATTGATACTGTTGGCTTATGTCCCTGTACTTGCCGATCTTGTACTCCTCCCTGTGGTCAGCAGCTCCTCCCTGTCGCCCGACACTGTGATGGATGTAGGTGTCAGCCAGTGTCGACACACAGGTATAGTCCCATGCTAAGAGCTTGTCATTCTTCCAAGGATAGATGGTGATCCTGTCTTGGCGGTTTGCTGGGTTGTGGGCATTGTTGGCTGCTAGTGATCGGGGCTCTCTCTCGGCTGGGCATCCAGCTGTAGCAAGGGTTCTCTTTATGATGTCATTGACTTCTTTGTGTCTTGCATGCCAACCCTTGGTTTTGGAACAGTTAAGACCATGTAGACCATATTGGTCGGCTTGCGCATCGCCGCAAATACACGTATATATATATATATATATATATATATATATATATATATATATATATATATATATATATATATATATATATATATATATATATATATATACCTAGGGATTGGCAGAGAGCATGTATAGTTCCTTTATATAAAGGGAAGGGGGATAAAAGAGATTGTAAGAATTATAGGGGAATAAGTTTACTGAGTATACCAGGTAAAATGTATGGCAGGGTTATTAATGAAAGAATTAGAGGTAAGACAGAGAGTAGGATTGCAGATGAGCAAGGAGGCTTTAGAGTGGGTAGGGGATGTGTAGATCAAGTGTTTACAGTGAAGCATATATGTGAACAGTATTTAGATAAAGGTAGATAAGTTTTCATTGCATTTATGGATTTAGAAAAGGCATATGATAGAGTTGATAGGGGAGCAATGTGGCAAATGTTGGAAGTGCATGTAATAGGTAGTAAGTTACTGAAGGCTGTAAAGAGTTTTTATGAGGATAGTGAGGCTCAGGTTAGGGTGTGTAGGAGAGAGGAAGATGTGTAATGTCACCATGGTTGTTTAATATATTTATAGATGGGGTTGTAAAAGAAGTAAATGCTAGGGTGTTGGGGAGAGGGTGGATTAAATTATGGGGAATTAAATGCAAAATGGGAGTTGACACAGTTACTTTTTGCTGATGATACTGTGCTTATGGGAGATTCTAAAGAAAAGTTGCAAAGGTTAGTGGACGAGTTTGGGAGGGTGTGTAAAGGTAGAAAGTTGAAAGTGAACATAGATAAGAGTAAGGTGATGAGGGTATCAAACGATTTAAATAAAGAAAAATTGGATATCACATTGGAGAGAGGGATTATGGAAGAGGTAATTGTTTTCAGATATTTGGGAGTTGACGTGTCAGCGGATGGGTTTATGAAGGATGAGGTTAACTATAGAATTGATGAAGGAAAAAAGGTGAGTGGTGCGTTGAGGTATCTGTGGAGACAAAAAACATTATCCATAGAGGCAAAGAAGGGAATGTACGAAAGTATAGTGGTACCAACACTCTTATATGGGTGTGAAGCATGGGTTGCAAATGCTGCAGCGAGCAGGCGGCTGGAGGCAGTGGAGATGTCATGTCTAAGGACAATGTGTGGTGTAAATATTATGCAGAGAATTCGGAGTGTGGAAATTAGAAGGTCTGGAGTTACTAAAGTATTTGTCAGAGGGCTGAAGAGGGGTTGTTGAGGTGGTTTGGTCATTTAGAGAGAATGGATCAAAGTAGAATGACTTGGAGAGCGTATAAATCTGTAGGGGAAGGAAGGCGGGGTAGGGGTCGTCCTCGAAAAACGTTGGAGGGAGGGGGTAAAGGAGGTTTTGTGGGCGAGGGCTTGGACTTCCAGCAAGTATGTGTGAGCGTGTTAGATAGGAGTGAATGGAGACGAATGGTTTTTGGGACATGACGAGCTGTTGGAGTGTGAGCAGGGTAACATTTTGTGAAGGGATTCAGGGAAACCAGTTAATTGATTTAGTTGGACTTGAGTCCTGGAAATGGGAAGTACAATGCCTGCACTTTAAAGGAGGGGTCTGGGATAGTGACAGCTGGGAGGGACAATTCTCAGCTGTCGTATCTGAGCTCCTCTGCAAAGACAGTGATTATGTATGAGTGTGGTGAAAGTGTTGAATGATGATGAAAGTATTTACTTTTTGGGGATTTTCTTTCTTTTTGGGTCACCCTGCCTCGGGGGGAGACGGCCGACTTGTTGAAAAAAAAAATATATAGAGAAAGATCGCAGTCAGCTGGACTCGATACTGCTACTGAGTGATACAGGAGGAGATTGAAATAGCTTGAATCCATGCTTGAGGCTCACTGACGTGCCCGGGCTGGGAAAGAAACATGGTTTGTAAACCAGACTGGCCTGATTTTGAAGCATTTGTGGCTGAGTGGATAAGAGCAGCAAAGCAACGGTCTTCTTGCCGAATAAGGCAAGCGAAAATTTGTGTATGCAATAATTTTGCAATAATCATTCTGAACCTAATGAAAAAAAAATATATTTCATTGTTTGTTTATTATTAAATTATTGTAAACTTATGTAAAATATATTTAGTTAGATTAGGCTAAATTAAATTGCCCTTGTTATTATAATTATAAGGTTAGGTAAGTTTTCTAATGTTCTTTTGTTACAAAATTATTAATTTTTACATTAACATAAATGAAAAAAAATATCTTTAAATGTATAAGAGAAAATTTTAGAAATGACTCAATTTTAAATGAGTTCTTGCTAACTGACACGACACGACATTACATATATATACACGATTTTTTTTTATATATATATATATATATATATATATATATATATATATATATATATATATATATGTATATATATTAAGAATTACGAGTAAGACGGAGAGCAGGATAGCAGATGAACAAGGAGGCTTTAGGAAGGGTAGGGAGTCTGTAGACCAAGTGTTTGCAGTGAAGCATATAGTTGAACAGTATTTAGATAAGGGTAAAGAGGTTTTTGTGGCATTAATGGATTTGGAAAAGGTGTATGATAAGGTGGATAGGGGAGCGATGTAGCAGATGTTGCAAATGTATGGAATAGGAGGTAGGTTATTGAAAGCAATGAAGAGTCTTTATGAAGATAGTGAGGCTTAGTTTAGAGTATGTAGGCGAGAGGGGGATTATTTCCCAGTAAAAGTAGGCCTTAGACAGAGATGTGTGATATCACCATAGTTGTTCAACATATTTATAGATGAAGTTGTAAGAGAAGTGAATGCTCGGGTGTTGGCAAGAGGTGTGGGGTTAAAAGATAAAAAGATAAAGAATCTAACACAAAGTGAGAGTTGTCACAGTTGCTCTTTGCTGATGACACTGTGCTTTTGGGAGATTCTGAAGAGAAGTTGCAGAGGTTGGTTGATGAATTTGGTAGGGTATGTAAAAGTAGGAAATTAAAAGTGAATATAGGAAAGAGTAAGGTGATGAGGATAACAAAAAATTAGGTAACGGAAGATTTTATATCAGACTGGAGGGAGAGAGTATGGAGAAGGTGAATGTATTCAGATATTTGGGAGTAGACGTGTCAGCGGATGGGTCTATGAAAGATGAGGTAAATCATAGAATTGACGAGGGGAAAAAGGTGAGTGGTGCACTGAGGTGTTTGTGGAGACAAAGAACTTTATCAATGAAAGCAAAGAGGGGAATGTATGAGAGTATAGTTATACCAACGCTCTTGTATGGGTGTGATACATGGGTTGTGAATGTTGCAACAAGGAGATGTCGTGTCTGAAGGCAATGTGTGGTGTGAATATAATGCAGAGAATCCGTAGTTTGGAGATTAGGATGAGGTGTGGGATTACCAAAACTATTATCCAGAGAGCTGAGGAGGGGTTATTGAGATGGTTTGAACATGTAGAGAGGATGGAACGAAATAGAATGACTTCGAGAGTGTATAGATCTGTAGTGGAGGGAAGACGGGGTAGGGGTCGGCCTAGGAAAGGTTGGAGGTAGGAGGTAAAAGAGGTTTTGTGTGCGAGGGGTTTGGACTTCCAGCAAGGCTGCGTGAGCGTGTTAGATAGGAGCGAATGGAGACAAATGGTATTTAGGACTTGACGTGCTGTTGGAGTGTAAGCAAGGTAACATTTATGAAGGGTTTCAAGGAAACCGGCATTCCAGACTTAAGTCCTGGAGATGGGAAGTACGGTGCCGGCACTCCACTCTGATGGAGGGGTGTTAATCTTGTAGTTGTATAACTGCAGTGTAAGCATGCCTTTGGCAAGGCAGTGATGGAGTGAATGATGATGAAAGTTTTTCTTTTCGGGCCACCCTGCCTTGGTGGGAAACGACCGATGTTTAAAATATATATATATATATATATATATATATATATATATATATATATATATATATATATATATATATATATATATGTATATATATATATATATATATATATATATATATATATATATATATATATATATATATATATATATATCCTTACGTTTTTGTGGAGAATTTAATTTTACATAGTTACTTAGCATCAATGAGGTGTGATGGCTTCGGTAATGCTCAGGCTGGCTTCAGTTATTATTATTATTTGTAGGAATCGGCCTCTCTTTTGCCAAATCTGTATATCAGAGCCAATGTCGTCTTATAAAATACTAAGTCAGGACTGGTTACTCCTTAACTTATAGGGATCCGTTTCAAATGAATATGCCATCATAATTTTAAGCGAGGCATGGCGGGCAAGATAAGCGCAACATATCGGTGACATATGTAAATACTTCATGTAATATCTAACTGCCTACATCCCTGGTATATACACCTCAGCTGGGCGCACCACAATCCTAACATTAACCTCGGAAATGCAAAACTACTATAAATTCTTCAAATGAACACAGTTCCACTAGTAGCAAACTCGAGGTCACAACTCTTCTCTTGGCCTGGGTGGTGGTGGCGGTGGTGATGGTTGTGTGGTGGTGATGGTGGTGGTGATGGTGATGGTGGTGGTGATGGCAACCTCAGCTAGGTTGCCCAACCCCACTTATAAAACAAAGGATCCCTACAGAGTAGTTTATCCTCTCATGCGGTGGTGCCCGTACCACTATCCTAAAGACAATTTTTTTCCATTGTGGTTTATTTGTATGGAGTAGCGTGCCCCCTCGGCTCCAGCAAATCAAATATTGAGCTCGTACTAGGCTCCACGTAACAGAAAATTTAATATTTCCCCAACCATATTTACAGTTGCAGTTCTTTCCACATATATTCTACATCTATGTATTTTTTTTTAAACATAATATTTACTTTTGTTAATTTATTTTGATCAGGGGAAGCGCTAAATCCGTTGGGGTTATGCAGCTCCCAAGGACGCATTCAGGTTCGATCTAAAGATTTCTTAAAACTCAAAATCGTTAATATCCTACTTTAAAATTTAGCTAGACACTACACACAGAAAAATGCATTAATCTTACAATAATTATTAATATACAATACACCTACTTCCATGGTTACAAAGTATCCCATACCTACCAGAGTACGTTAGTAACAAGTACATAATAAAAGTACATACGTAATAAATACATAAATGTACATAAGTAACAAGTATATAAATGTATATAAGTAAAAATACATGGGTAACAAGTACATAATAAAATTACATAGGCAATAAGTACATAAATGTACATAAGTAACAAATATATAAAAGTACATACATAAGTAACATGTATATATAAGTACACAAGTAACAAGTACATACAAGTACACAAAAGTACACAAGTAACAAGTACGTCAGTAAAACGTACATAAAAATGACAAGTACATAAAAGTACTTAAGTAACAAGTACATAAAAGTACTTAAGTAACAAGTACATAAAAGTATATAAGTAACTTTTAAAAACTGTATCTACATAGAGGTTGGACAGCCTCGTCACTGCAATATCTAATCTGCCACACTTAATAAACTCAACCTTACTAGGTTTTCAGTTATTTTTTTAATTATCATTATGTTCCATAAACTTCCTTAGTTAATGTACAACATTATTGTGATATTAATATAATATAACAATAATTGATATGCACCACTCAGCATTTTTTTTCTAAAACGAACAATATATTCGCCCATCTTTGTTCGTATAATATTCATTACCTGCTATATTTAAGTGCAATATACAGATTCATTAACATTGTTATAAATTCAAAATAATGTAAGGCAGTAGGTGCTAGGGAAGTAATCAAGGTTGATCCAAGAAGGACACTTACGGAGTCACTTCAATTATGAAGGTTGTATAAGTCAGTATATTATCACTAGTTCTCCATGGAGAAGTGGAAAACAGTCCTTCCTTCCTAAGTAAGAGGCGACTAAAATGTCTGGAGCAAGGGGCTAGTAACCCCCTTCTCCTGTATAAATTACTACAGTGTAAAAATAAGGAAAAACTTCAGTTTCTTCTTTTTCGGGTTACCTGCCTCGGTGGGAGACCACCGGTGTGGTTTAACTCCACATAGAACCAGAGGTGAAACAACTAAATCAAAATGTTGTAGATTTCGGCTTCCAACTGAGACCATTTTCTGCTGTGGATGACCTCGGCTGGAGAGGAAAATATGCAGTTCTTATTATTTATCATTTGATTTGTTCTTCTAACTGGGGTTTGGATGACATATGTATTGCTCTGTGTGGGAAATATCTTCATTAATTCCATTTCTTATATGTAAAATGCGCCATTCTGAGATACGGTAATTCCAAAGTGATAGCAACTCCAGCTCTACTGAAACGAACACTTCTAAGTTCCTGTAGCTGTTGAACGTAGAGTATAATTCATAATGAAATCCTAAACACTTCGGTGAAGCCTCTCAGATTTCAGTACCTGATGTGCGACAACCATCCTGCGTGATGGTATATGACTGGGAAATATAACCAACGTTGATTCCAGCTACATAATTGTGTAAGACAGTATGGTGGCAGCCCCTTGCAGATGTACCTAATGTACCGTAAAAAAAATTCTTTCCATTGCAATGAAGAGTATCATCTGTATAGTGAGACTGATAGGAATCCAAGTGGGTGTCAGCAACGCTGACTTTCTTGGCTTATCCTGAGTTATTAACCTTCCGGCTTTAATAATCCGAAGAATGTCTTCTTTCTTCTTCATCAAGACTCAAGATCTATTCACAAGTTACTAGACCTTCACTCTCTGGCAACTTCCTCAACTCACAAACTGCCTACTTAACATTTTTATGGTTACAGGTCCCTGTGGAGCGGGACCTGCTGCCTCACCCAACACACCTTTATCTTCCATGATTACTAGGTATCAACCCTTCAAGAAGGGGGATGGGGAGAAGTGCCTTGATGCTAGTGAAGGGCTCTTGATCCAATGAATTTGAGATGTCCTCCCTTTCCCCAAATCAAACCTGATTGCCTCCCATTTCCCAGGCGCTGCATCACCAGTATGGACTTGACGTTTACTGAAGGATGCAATGTTAATAATAATTATAATAATTGTCTTAAACATTATGTCCTTGCTGTTCGCAGCCCATGACAACTCTCGTATAATAATAATAATAATAATAATAATAATAATAATAATAATAATAATAATTGTTATTGTTATTATTACAAATCACTTTTAAATAATGACCAAGAAATCATTCCTCTAATATTTGTGGTGTAACCGTTTTGCTGATGTTACTGTGATGCTGAGGTCACTATATTGATGAAGGAAGTGTGCTGCTGAGTTTATTGTGTTGCTGAGGTCAATGTGTTCCTGAGACCACTTTCATTTGTGTGGCTGAAGTCGCTTCCTGTGTTGAGGTCTCTTTGTTTGTGGCTGAGGTCATTGATCTCTTCATCTTCCTCTTCTGACATCTCTCTGCCTTGGATGTAGCTCTGACTACAATACAATGTCTGAGACGTAAGAGGATGTTTGAAGAGTACCATCAATGGCGTTATTTCACTGGTTTTGATTGTTCTTAATATCAGTCGAGTCAGTCATTTTTTTCTGGTTCTTGCTGCATTAAATTTGAAGTCTGTAAACAGAGCTCGTCTGACATTATTCCTATTTTTTTCATTTTGTTACGTTTTACGAGGTCTACCTATTTTTTATGTTCTTCGTGTTGCTGTGACTTGAGGCTGCTCTCTGTGTGCTGCTGAGGCTCCTCCTCTGTGTTGCTGGGATCACCCTGTCTTGATGAGCTGCGCTTTAGTGATATTACTATGTTGCACTAGCACTTGATGCACTCCCTTGAGTGTGGGTACAAGCTAGGAGTACCTTGTTCCTTCTTCACATATAGCAGCTGAGCAGCCAGAGAGATTTTCAAATAAGAGTTCATACTTAATCGTAAACAATACGTTTTAGCAGTATATTTTATATTCCATTTCTCATTGTAATAGCGCCACTAGTATTATATTAATTCCCTCCCGATAAGTGTCTAAGTCATATAATTAACAGTGGTTCTATCTTCCTCATAAGTTCATTATTAGTGTAATAATTATCATGTGTCAGTGTCTAAGAAGTACCTTAAAAGTAATTATATATTCCGCATACCTTCTTTGTTAGCATAAATAATTTCACTTCCGTATATATTTGTTAAATAATTTCCCTCAGTATAATTTCCCCTGAGAGAGATTATTATAATTAAGTGGAATTTAAGTGGAAGTGAGTACTCTGTTGGAATGGTAAGTGGAAATGTGTACCCCCGGGTATGAGAAATGATGACACCGGTGGGTATGAGAAATGATGACACCGGTGGGTATGAGAAATGATGACACCGGTGGGATTAATTTGTGTATCAAACTCATGTGCCTATTTTGACTGCTTGTGCTAGCTGCCGTCACCCTCCAAGGCAGGGTGACTCAAAACAAGGACAACATCCCTCATCATTTATTCGATAATTCTCTTGCCAGAACTGTGGAGACATCACCCCTGCCAAACCTCCAGGATTCAGTCCAGTCAGCCAGTCTTCCTGAATGAAACTTCCAGGACTCAACCCACTTAGCCAGTCTCCCTGATTCAAACTTCCAGGACTCAACCCACTTAGCCAGTCTCTCTGAATCCCTTCACAAATGTTACCTTAGTACATCAAATCCCTCAAAACCGGTTGTCTCTGCTCGCTTCGTAATTAAAAGTGAGTCGTTGCTACCGTTTTCTGGTTGTTGAAATGAGCAGCAAATAAGTAATTATTTAAAATTTATGATGTAAAGTGATAGTGTGAAGTTTTAATATTAGTAATTTTTCCCATCTGGGAAAATCTCATTGTAAGTTCTTCTATTAAGTACAAAAGTTTCTAGGAAATAGTTAAACTAATATGAAACAGCTTTGTATAAATGGTTTTAAAACTGCCAAGTTAATAAATAAGACATGCAACATTTGGGTATCTTTATTCTGGAAACGTTTCGCCAGATGTTGGCTTCTACAGTCCAGTACAGACCTACTTCCTATAGTAGATTTTTTCCCTGGTAACGCTGCCTACAACTGCTTCACCTCACCTGTCTGCGGGATATAAGCTCCTCCGCACATATGCTGTATTTTTATCAATATTGAGAAACTAAACACATCGACTCCAGGCTGAGGGACTGACTACCTCAACACCTTCCACTGTTCTTTTCTGTACTGGACTGAAGAAGCCACTGGCTGGCGAAACGCTTCCAGATTAAAGATATCCAAATGTTGCCCAAGTGTCTCACTTATCAACACGAAACAGCAGCCACAGCCACTCAGACGACACAGGAGAGATTGTTGTAGCTAGCGCCTGGTGGGGATCAACCTATTAAATACTGTACTGGCTAACTTTCCCTCCCTCTCGTAAACACCTCAAGTGAGGTTGTAGTAATTTAAACTTAATCTTATAGTGTAATCTAAAGTTAATTGTGTAAATAAAAAAAGGCACAATACCGTGACTGGAACCATACACAAATAACCCACACATAGGAGAGAGGAGCTTACGACGATGTTTCGGTCCGAGTTGGAACATTTACAAGTCACAGTGCGTAATAGAGTCCTGGAAGAGTAATGTTAATTGAAGATCTGTGGGCAGGCTTTGTGTTGCTGAGGTCCCTCTCTGTGTTGCTGAGGTCCCTCTCTGTGTTGCTGAGGTCAATCTCTGTGTTGCTGAGGTCCCTCTCTGTGTTGCTGAGGTCCCTCTCTGTGTTGCTGAGGTCCCTCTCTGTGTTGCTGAGGTCCCTCTCTATGCTACTGAGGTCACTCTGTGTTGCTGAGGTCACTCTCTGTGTTGCTCAGGTCGCTCTCTCTGTGTTGCTGAGGTCCCTCTCTGTGTTGCCGAGGTCCCTCTCTGTGTTGCTGAGGTTCCTTCTTGTATTGCTGAGGTCCCTCTCTGTGCTGCTGAGGTCCCTCTCTGTGTGGCTGAGATCCCTCTCTGTGTGGCTGAAATCCCTCTTTGTGTGGATGAGGTGTCGCTCTGTGTTGCTGAGATCCCTCTCTGTGTTGCTGAGGTCTCTCTCTGTGTTGCTGAGGTCTCTCTCTGTGTTGCTGAGGTCCCTCTCTGTTTTTCTGAGGTCCATCTTTGTGTGGCTGAGATCCCTCTCTTTGTTGCTGAGATCCCTCTCTGTGTTGCCGAAGTCGCTCTCTCTGGGTTGCTGAGATCCCTCTCTGTGTTGCTCAGGTCCCTCTCTGTGTTGCGGAGGTCCCTCTCTGTGTTGCTGATGTCCCTCTCTGTGTTGCTCAGGTCCCTCTGTGTTGCTCAGGTCGCTCTGTATGTGTTGCTGATGTCCATCTCTGTGTTGATCAGGTCCCTCTCTGTGTTGTTCAGGTCGCTCTCTGTGTTGCTCAGGTCCCTCTCTGTGTTGCTCAGGTCGCTCTGTATGTGTTGCTGAGGTCCCTCACTGTGTTTCTGAGGTCCCTCTCTGTGTTGCTGAGGTCCCACTCTGTGTTGCTCAGGTCTCTGTGTCTGTGTTGCTCAGGTCCCTCTCTGTGTTGCTGAGGTCCTTCTCTGTGTTGCTGAGGTCCCTCTCTGTGTTGCTGAGTTCCCTCTCTGTGTTGCTGAGTTCCCTCTCTGTGTTGCTGAGGTCCCTCTCTGTGTTGCTGAGTTCCCTCTCTGTGTTGTTCAGGTCGCTATGTCTGTGTTGCCTCTCTCTCCCTATCCCTCTCACTATTACTGAGTAATATTCTACTCATGAGCTGTACAACCCTTGCATTAAACACACAAGGGTTGTACAGCTCCTGAATTAGGAAAATTAATCAAATTTGATCATGAGAATATATATCTCCTTTTCCTTGACTCAAGAGCCCTTTATCAACATCAGGGTTCCCTCCTTGCTGGGTATCTGAGGCGCACCTACCATCACTTTACTGAGAAATTAATTTCCCTTGATATAATAAGTAAATTCTTGAGTCCAGAAAATGCTTAAATAGTTTATGAAGGTTATAACCTCCTTGTGTGGCGATGGTGTCTCATGACACCGTGTTTATGTGACAGTCTTTGTCACACAGGGGTTATGTGATACAGTGTTATTGTGACAATGGCCATAGTGGGTTAAATGGTTTTGTGACACAGTGTTTGTGTGACACAATCTTCGTTTAACACAACGGTTATGTGACAATGTTAATGTGACAATATTCATGTGACGCAATGTATGTTTGTTTGGAAGCGTCAATGTGACAATGGTTATGTGAAAAAAAATATTAGGCTAAGAATACACAACCTTAATATTTAATAAAGTTTACTTACAAGCATACATTTGCATATATATATATATATATATATATATATATATATATATATATATATATATATATATATATATATATATATATATATTATATATATATATATATATATATATTATTTTCTTATTGCTAAATGATAATAATAATAATAATTATAATTATAATAAGCAGAGGGGCAGAACATAATTCTTTAAAAATAAACTGCATGAATAAGGAGAAATCCTTTAGGATTTAGGTCAATGAACAACCATATTAACAGCTACACTAGTGGCATTACCCAAGGTGTAACCCAGGGTTGAGTCCACTGGTTGGCTCAGTTCTACCCGAAGTCACATTATTGCATAACTTCCACTACTAACTTGTGTGTCACGTAAGATCTGTGTGTGTGTTGCTATCATCGTCAGGCAAAACGGCAATACAGAGGCACTTAGAGCAGAGAAAGCTCCTATTAAGACTACGTTTCGCTTGTAGGTGAACTTTAGAAAGGTAGCCTGTGTCTGAAACGTTGCCCCAATAAAATCATGCTATGCTGTAATAAAAACAAAGTATTTCTGTACTGCCATACTTGTGGTCATCTTGTAACCTTACGAACAAAGTGAAAATCCATACTATCGTAAATGTAATAAAATAACGAAGGGTTGGGGGATGGAAGAGTTTTGCAGGATCGAACCTCCGTCTTACTGCGCGTCACAATGCTGTCCATGCTTGTGGCAGCATTGTGCCCTGCCATACACAATTTCCTGAATCGTGTAAGGAGATTTTGGTGACAATTTTATAAAGAAAAATCAGTCTGTTCAACAAGGGTGCCTTGATGTCAATGAAGGACTTGATCTAAGGCAACAAAGGTACCCTTCCTTTCCTAAACTTAGCCTGAGTGCCTCCCAATTACCTGGCACTGTGCGACGTCCATACCCAGTAAGACGGAGGTTCAAATTGCTCACTCCTCAGAGAGCTAAATTCAACACAGAGTAACTTTTTCAAAGCCGTTCACTGGTACTAACATAGTTACACTTTATTACAAAGTTATATGCAATTTGTATAATTTACAGTATATCAGTATAGCGCAGTTACAATGGTATTTGATCCTCCTAACTGTAGGTGGCAGCAGTAACATATAATGTGTTGGGAAACTTAATGAAGATAACATGCTTATAAAATCTAGGATGGTATGGTGAGAGATGAGGCAGAGAGAAAGAAAGAGAGAAAGAGAGACGTGCACATGACTGAGATAAGGTAAGAAAAAGATATTTATATATTTGTATGTACACGTATACATGACTATGAGATAACGTGAGATAGACGTACACATGATGATGAGATATGTGTGACATAGAGAGATATACACGTTTATATCACTATGAGATAACGTAAGACGCAGGGAGAGATACAGACGTACACATGACTATGAGATAACGTGAGAATGAAAGAATGATTATGTACACTTAATCCTTAAGATTAATGAAAATATAATTGGATAATCAATGAGATAAAGAAAGAAAGAGAGAGAGAAAGCAGAGGTGGGTGGAATCATTTCAGGGTAATCAAGCATTGAATATATATATATATATATATATATATATATATATATATATATATATATATATATATATATATATATATTTATATATATTATATATATGCAAAAGATCACAGTAAACAGGTGATATCAAAATATGCAAGAAAACCACTATGAAAAATAGAAGAATTCCAAGCGCTTTCGTGACTACTCACTTATCAAGGAACTATAACAGGAAACATGACAAGAAGGGCTTATATAAGGGCGAGACTACACCTCACAGTCACATCACACTAACAAGACTACACCTCACAGTAGCGTAACATCCACGACTCTGTGAAGAGGAACATAAGAAAGGACCTGAAACTCTTCCCAAGTTTCAGGTCCTTTCTTATGTTCCTCTTCACAGAGTCGTGCGATGTTACGCTACTGTGAGGTGTAGTCTTGTTAGTGTGATGTGACTGTGAGTGTAGTCTCGCCCTATATAAGCCCTTCTTGTCATGTTTCCTGTTATAGTTCCTTGATAATGTGAGTAGTCTGAAAGCGTTGGAATTCTTCTATTTTTCATAGGGTTTTCTTGCATATATATATATATATAGGATTGGGTCCACCTCTGGTGTAAATTGTGGGACCCATAGCCTCGGAGAAGTGGATAAAAAGGCTTCAAGGAAGAATATTTAAATATTTAGATTTCTTTCTGAAGCCATTTGAATATTCCACTTCCCCTACCACCCCATCTATTACGGTCCAAATATCTATGAGTATAGTACAAATGATCAGTTATTCGTCATTAATCTACAATATTAACATGATTAAGCTTAACTTGATTGATCCTGATCGTCGCTTCAAAGCTGGTGATATATAGCTAACGTTTCAACGTGAGAGGAGCTTATTAAAATGTTCTTTCTCTCTTCCTCTCTCTCTCTGTCTTCGTCTCTCTCTCTGTCTTCGTCTCTCTCTCTCTCTCTCTCTCTCTCTCTCTCTCTCTCTCTCTCTCTCTCTCTCTCTCTCTCTCTCTCTCACCCTTACCTTTCAGAAATAAACAACTTTTGCCAGATACTTTCCTAACTCTCAACCTTCGACATCCTCGATACTTGATCCTCTCTTTAAGCCAATAAATTTCTCAGAGAATATTCCTCAACTTGGCACACTGTGAGCCTTCTCTGGTAGGCTCAACCTTTTGCATAAATTTAACGCAAAACTTGCCTGCTTTACCCTTCTTCTTCTCGTCCACCTGCTGATGCTTCTCCTCTTCTTTATCCCTCTTCTTCTCTTCCTCCTGATCCCTCTCCTACTCTTGATCCTTATTTCCATCCTCCTTTTCGTACCCTTTCTTACTGAGATCGTAATAGCTTTAAGGACGAGCTGAGATAACCAGTGCCCTTTCAAATTATATTTATTTTCTCTAAGTCTGGAGAGAAGCGGACGGAGGATCGAGCCTCTGTCACTCCTTGCTCTCAGTGACCCATACGGGAATAGCGCTTTATGTAAAAATAATAATTATTATTATCATTTTATACATCGTGCTGGTAACATTGACCTCCCTTCCTCCTCCTCACTCTTTCCTACCTTCCTTCTTCATCCTTCCCTCCCTACTCCTTCCTACCTTCCTTCTTCATCCTTCCCTCCCTACTCCTTCCATTCCGAAGGAAGGAGGGCGTGTGTGGGAGGGAAGATCCTTAAATGCTAAATAACTAAATATTCACAGTGCGAAAGCGGTGAGTAGTGTTGGAATTCAGAGGTTTATTATATATTGGGGTTTTCTGTGTAGTTGAGGTTCTCTAGGTCGTAGTGTGGGCGGAAGGGCTGTTGTTAAGGGCGTAAGGGCTGTTGTTAAGGGCGTAAGGGCTGTTGTTAAGGGCGGGAGGGCGGCTGTTAAAAGGGGATGGTTGCTATTAAGGGCGGAAGGGCTACTATTGAGGGCGGGAGGGCTGCTGTTAAGGGCGGGAGGGGGGGCTGTTAAGGGTGGGAGGGCGGCTGTCTGTGGCAGGGAGGCCGGTTGTCAGGGAAGAGTGGCTGTCAGTGGCGGGGAAAGAAAGAGGGAGAGAGATGGTGAGGGAGAAAGAATGGGAGTGAAAGAGAGAGAGAAAAGTCACAGGGTGACCAGAGATTAAACCAGACATTGTCGATAGTAGAAGACAGAGGCCCTTAGAACATGTCTCCGTGCAAGTTTCTAACAGACATTTAACAGCAGAAAGTACAGGCGTCTAGCCCAGTGTTAAGACATAGAACCTCTGGCTTCCGGAGGTTCTATCAGTAGAAACTATAAACGATACCTTAACACAGGCAGAAGTTCTCACACCACCGGCAGTATTTTTAAAATCCCAACACTAGCGGCACTAGATACCTCGGGAGTACTTCCTGCTGACAACGAGTACCAGCAGCAGGAGCAGTGGCAGAGATGGTAGAGGTAGTGATGGTGGAGCTGGAGGTGGTAATTGTGACGGTAACTGTGTTAGCAGTGGTGCACAAGCGATGTACCTAGTAGCAGTCGTCAGTGGGTGGCGATCAACTGGTGGAGGTACAGCTGAGGAGGAGGCAGGGCAGCAGGAGGCGGTGTGTGAGGCAGACACCCAGCAGGAGTGAGGCCAGGTAGGGCGCGCCGGGTCCGCCTCCTGCTGCAGCAACACCATGGAGGAAGCAGAAAGAAAGCAGCAGTTAGTAAGATACTCAATAAATATTTCGAATTTACCTCTTGAGGAAAGTGCATTTATGTCGGTGAGAGGCTCTTGATCCAAGGAACAGGACCCGTCTTTCTCTTCTTTAGGTCGAAACTGAATGTCTCTCATTCCCCAGATGTTATTCAACTAAAAGTTTAAGGCTTAAACGAGATTAAAGGCTAAAAAAGGAAAATCTTTATTGAGAAGGAAAGATCAAGTAGTAGGAGGGAAGGATTAAGTAGCGAGAAGGAAGGATTAAGTAGTGAGAGGGAAGGATTAAGTAGCGAGAAGGAAGGATCAAGTAGTGAGAGGGAAGGATTAAGTAGCGAGAAGGAAGGATTAAGTAGTGAGAGGGAAGGATTAAGTAGCGAGAAGGAAGGATTAAGTAGTGAGAGGGAAGGATTAAGTAGCGAGAAGGAAGGATCAAGTAGTGAGAGGGAAGGATTAAGTAGCGAGAAGGAAGGATTAAGTAGTGAGAGGGAAGGATCAAGTAGTGAGAGGGAAGGATCAAGTAGTGAGAGGGAAGGATCAAGTAGTGAGAGGGAAGGATTAAGTAGTGAGAGGGAAGGATTAAGTAGCGAGAAGGAAGGATCAAGTAGTGAGAGGGAAGGATCAAGTAGTGAGAGGGAAGGATTAAGTAGTGAGAGGGAAGGATTAAGTAGGAGAGAAGGAAGGATCAAGTAGAGAGGAAGGATAAGTAGAGAGGGAAGGATCAAGTAGGAGAGGGAAGGATTAAGTAGTGAGAGGAAGGATCAAGTAGTGAGAGGGGAAGGATTAAGTAGGAGAAGGAAGGATCAAGTAGTGAGAGGGAAGGATTAAGTAGTGAGAAGGAAGGATTAAGTAGTGAGAGGAAGGATTAAGTAGGAGAGGAAGGATCAAGTAGTGAGAGGGAAGGATTAAGTAGTGAGAGGAAGGATTAAGTAGTGAGAGGGAAGGATTAAGTAGGAGAGGAAGGATTAAGTAGTGAGAGGGAAGGATTAAGTAGTGAGAGGGAAGGATCAAGTAGTGAGAGGGAAGGATTAAGTAGTGAGAAGGAAGGATCAAGTAGTGAGAGGGAAGGATCAAGTAGTGAGAGGGAAGGATTAAGTAGTGAGAGGGAAGGATTAAGTAGCGAGAAGGAAGGATCAAGTAGTGAGAGGGAAGGATTAAGTAGCGAGAAGGAAAGATCAAGTAGTAAGAGGGAAGGATTAAGTAGCGAGAAGGAAGGATCAAGTAGTGAGAAGGAAGGATTAAGTATCGAGGAAGGATAGAGGGAAGATCAAGTAGAGAGGAAGGATCAAGTAGCAGAAGGAAGGATCAAGTAGCGAAGAAGGATCAAGTAGAAGAAGGAAGGATCAAGTAGCAGAAGGAAGGATCAAGTAGAAGAAGGAAGGATCAAGTAGCAAGAAGGAAGGATCAAGTAGAGAAGGAAGGATCAAGTAGCAGAGGAAGGATCAAGTAGCAGAAGGAAGGATCAAGTAGCAAGAAGGATAAGATCAGTAAGCAAGAAGGAAAGATCAAGTAGCAGAAGGAAGGATCAAGTAGCAAGAAGGAAGGATCAAGTAGCAAGAAAGGATCAAGTAGTGAGAAGGAAGGATTAAGTATCGAGGAAGGATCAAGTAGCAAGAAGAAGGATCAAGTAGCAAGAAGGAAGGATCAAGTAGCAAGAAGGAAGGATCAAGTAGCAAGAAGGAAGGATCAAGTAGCAAGAAGGAAGGATCAAGTAGCAAGAAGGATCAAGTAGCAAGAAGGAAGGATCAAGTAGCAAGAAGGAAGGATCAAGTAGCAAGAAGGAAGGATCAAGTAGTAAGAAGGAAATATCAAGTAGCAAGAAGGAAGGATCAAGTAGCAAGAAGGAAGTATCAAGTAGCAAGAAGGAAAGATCAAGTAGCAAGAAGGAAGGATCAAGTAGCAAGAAGGATCAAATAGCAAGAAGGAAGGATCAAGTAGCAAGAAGGAAGGATCAAGTAGCAAGAAGGAATGATCAAGTAGCACGAAGGGATGATCAAGTAGCACGAAGGGATGATCAAGTAGTACGAAGGGATGATCAAGTAGCACGAAGGGATTATCAAGTAGCACGAAGGAAGGATCAAGTAGCAAGAAGGAAGGATCAAAAGTAGAAAGAAGGAAGGATCAAGTAGCAAGAAGGAAGGATCAAGTAGCAAGAAGGAAGGATCAAGTAGCAAGAAGAAATGATCAAGTAGCAAGAAGGAATAATCAAGTAACAAGAAGAAAGGATCTCTAAAGTATACTACCATCCCGTAGGATGCCACCCACAATGACTTTTTCTAAGTTGCACTGCCATTCCCTCACGATGCCACTCACAACAGTTAACTTAATCTCAGTTATCAAGATACTGCTATGTGGAGAGGGCCAACACGATTAATGAGACTTTCCAATAAAACAAAAACTCCCATTCGTCCCTGAAATCGAACCTAGGTTCCTTCTCTTGAAAGCTTAACGCTATAAACATTGAATTACTACTAATAATAGGTTAATTTCTGGACAACACGGAGGACTCACCTGCATTAAAGAAGGAGAGTATAGGCGTCCTAGGAGGTTCAACTTTGATGGATGCTTCTATCGGTACGGAGAGGGAGAGGACGTGAGCGTAGCAGACAAGACTGAGTGTGGGCGCATGGTGCTCTGACAACGGTAGCACCAGGCGGCTTGTGCTACTGTATACCCCGGGGTATGTTCCTTCCGTGGTGGGTAGCTCCTGCACCCGACTTGATCCAGGCTGCGTCAGGCAGGGAGAATATGGTGGAGGGTGAGGTAATAGCAGCAATGTTGGTGGAGATTGTGCGGGTGGTAACAATTGAAGTTGAGGGTGTGATGGTGGTAGCAATATTGGTAGTGGTAGTGGAGTGTGTGGTGGTGACAGTGGTACTGGAGGGAGTGGTTGTCGCAGTGGTAGTGGAGGGAGTGGTGGTAGTGGTGGTGACATTGGAAGTGGTGGTGGTATTGATAATGGAGGAAGTGATGGTGACAGTGGTATGGGAGGGAGTGGTAGTGGAGGGAGTGGTGGTGACAGTGGTAGTGTAGGGAGTAATGGTGACAGTGGTATTGGAGGAAGTGGTAGTAGTGGAGGGAGTGGTGGTAGGGAGGATTGTAACAGTGGTAGTGGAGGGAGTGGTGGTGACAGTGGTAGTGCAGGGAGTTGTAGTGACAGTGGTAGTGGAGGGAGTGGTGGTCGCAGTGGTAGTGGAGGGAGTGATGGTGACAGTAGTATTGGAGGGAGTGGTTGTCGCAGTGGTAGTGGAGGGAGTGGTGGTAGTGGTGGTGACATTGGAAGTGGTGGTGACATTGGAAGTGGTGGTGGTATTGATAATGGAGGGAGTGATGGTGACAGTGGTATGGGAGGGAGTGGTAGTGGAGGGAGTGGTGGTGACAGTGGTAGTGTAGGGAGTAATGGTGACAATGGTATTGGAGGAAGTGGTAGTAGTGGAGGGAGTGGTGGTAGAGGAGGGAGTGATGGTGACAGTGGTAGTGGAGGGAGTGGTGGTGACAGTGGTAGTGCAGGGAGTTGTAGTGACAGTGGTAGTGGAGGGAGTGATGGTGACATTGTTAGTGGAGAGAGTGGTGGCAGCAGTGGTAGTGGGAGTGACGGTGACAGTGGTAGTGGAGGGAGTGGTGACATTGGTAGTGGAGGGTGTAGTGGTGACAGTGGTACTGGAAGGGGTGATGTTGACAGTGACAGTGGAGAGAGTGGTGGTGGTAGTGGAGGGAGTGGTGGTGACAGTGGTAGTGGAGGGAGTGGTGGTGACATTGTTAGTGGAGGGAGTGGTGGTGACAGTGGTAGAGGAGGGAGTGTTGGTGGTGACAGTGGTAGTGGAGGAAGTGATGGTGACAGTGGTAGTGGAGGGAGTGATGATGACAGTGGTAGTGGAGGGAGTGGTGGTGACAGTGGTAGTGGAGGGAGTGATGATGACAGTGGTAGTGGAGGGGGTGATGTTGACAGTGGCAGTGGAGGGAATGGTGGTGACAGTGGTAGTGCAGGGGGGTCATGGAGGGAGTGGTGGTGACAGTGGTAGTGGAGGGAGTTGTAGTGACAGTGGTAGTGGAGGGTGTGGTGGTGACAGAGGTAGAGGAGGGAGTGTTGGTGGTGACAGTGGTAGTTTAGGGAGTGATGGTGACAGTGTTAGTGGAGGGAGTGATCGTGACAGTGGTAGTAGAGGGAGTGGTGGTGACAGTGGTAGTAGAGGGAGTGGTAGTGACATTGTTAGTGGAGGGAGTGGTGGTGACAGTGGTAGTGGAGGGAGTGGTGGTGACAGTGGTAGTGGAGGGAGTGATGGTGACAGTGGTAGTGGAGGGGGTGATGTTGACAGTGGCAGTGGAGGGAATGGTGGTGACAGTGGTAGTAGAGGTGGTGATGTTGACAGTGGCAGTGGAGGGAGTGGTGGTGACATTGTGGTAGTGCTGGGGGGTCAGGGAGGGAGTGGTGGTGACAGTGGTAGTGGAGGGAGTGGTGGTGACATTGTTAGTGGAGAGAGTGGTGGCAGCAGTGGTAGTGGGAGTGACGGTGACAGTGGTAGTGGAGGGAGTGGTGACATTGGTAGTGGAGGGTGTGGTGGTGACAGTGGTACTGGAAGGGGTGATGTTGACAGTGACAGTGGAGAGAGTGGTGGTGGTAGTGGAGGGAGTGATGGTGACAGTGGTAGTGGAGGGAGTGGTGGTGACATTGTTAGTGGAGGGAGTGGTGGTGACAGTGGTAGAGGAGGGAGTGTTGGTGGTGACAGTGGTAGTGGAGGAAGTGATGGTGACAGTGGTAGTGGAGGGAGTGATGGTGACAGTGGTAGTGGAGGGGGTGATGTTGACAGTGGCAGTGGAGGGAATGGTGGTGACAGTGGTAGTGCAGGGGGGTTATGGAGGGAGTGGTGGTGACAGTGGTAGTGGAGGGAGTTGTAGTGACAGTGGTAGTGGAGGGTGTGGTGGTGACAGAGGTAGAGGAGGGAGTGTTGGTGGTGACAGTGGTAGTTTAGGGAGTGATGGTGACAGTGGTAGTGGAGGGAGTGATGGTGACAGTGGTACTATAGGGAGTGGTGGTAGTGGAGGGAGTGGTGGTAGCAGTGGTAGTGGAGGAAGTGATGGTGACAGTGGTAGTGGAGGGAACGATGACAGTGGTAGTGAAGGGAGTGGTGGTGACAGTGGTAGTGGAGAAAGTTATTGTGACAGTGGTAGTGGAGGGAACGATGACAGTGATAGTGAAGGGAGTGCTGGTGACAGTGATAGTGGAGGGAGTGATGGTGACAGTGGTAGTTGAGGGAGTGGTCGTAGCAGTTGTAGAGGAGGGAGTGATGATGACAGTGGTAGTGGAGGGAGTTAGGGTGACAGTTCTGCTGGTCTAAAGGAACGTAATACAGACCAAGAGTATTTTACACGACTTTTCGCCCCGAAGTGAGGTTTATCAAGTCTTGGTAAAGGGCAGTCTGAAGAGAAACATCACCTTAATTATAGACTTGTTTACCCTGTGAAAATTTAGATGTTTCACATGTGAAAAGTTAGAGATGTTTCCCCTGTGAAAATTTAGATGTTTCACATGTGAAAAGTTAGGTATGTTTTCGTATGTGAAAAGTTAGATATATTTCCCTCGTGAAAAGTTAAATATATTTCCGCTGTGAAAATTTAGATATGTTTCTCATGTGAAAAGTTAGGTATGTTTTCCCATGTGAAAAGTTATGCATGTTTTTCCATGTGAAAAGATAGATATGTTTCCCTTGTGAAAAGTTAGAAGGGCTTCCCCTGTAATAACCTAGATGTGTTTCCCCTGTGATAACTTAAATATGTTTCCCCTGTGATAACCTAGATATGTTTCCCCTGTGATAACCTAGATATGTTTCCCCTGTAATAACCTAGATATGTTTCCCCTGTAATAACCTAGATATGTTTCCCCTGTAATAACCTAGATATGTTTCCCCTGTGATAACCTAGATATATTTCCCTGTAATAACCTAGATATGTTTCCCCTGTAATAGCCTAGATATGTTTCCCCTGTAATAACCTAGATATGTTTCCCCTGTGATAACTTAAATATGTTTCCCCTGTGATAACCTAGATATGTTTCCCCTGTGATAACCTAGATATGTTTCCCCTGTGATAACTTAGATATGTTTCCCCTGTAATAACCTAGATATGTTTCCCCTGTAATAACCTAGATATGTTTCCCCTGTAATAACCTAGATGTGTTTCCCCTTTGATAACCTAGATATGTTTCCCCTGTTTTAACCTAGATATGTTTCCCCTGTGATAACTTAGATATGTTTCCCCTGTGATAACTTAGATATGTTTCCCCTGTGGTAATCTAGATATGTTTCCCCTGTGATAACTTAGATATGTTTCCCCTGTGATAACTTAGATATGTTTCCCCTGTGATAACCTAGATATGTTTCCCCTGTGATAACCTAGATATGTTTCCCCTGTGGTAACCTAGATATGTTTCCCCTGTGGTAACCTAGATATGTTTCCCCTGTAATAACCTAGATATATTTCCCCTGTGGTAACCTAGATATGTTTCCCCTGTGATAACCTACACAGGTTTTCCACGTCATAATTTAGATATGTTTTCCATGTCACTTATCAGGTTATGAAATATGTCAGCCTAGGCTGGAATATTTCAGTAAGGCATTGAAGATAGCGTCAAGTATTCCACTAAGGGTTCAGCAGCAGTTACCACAGCTTCTGAAGCTATAGTGGTTGTGGTGGTATCAGTGGGGAAGGGGGGTGAAAGTAATGTTATGAACGGTGGGTATAGTAGTGGTGATGGTAGATGTGATATTAGTGACTGTAATCATGGTAGCAGTGTTGGTGGTGTTTCTGGTGATTATGGTACAACTGGGTGATAGTAATATATTCACTAATGTTATGAACAATGCGCAAATACTAATAACTAAGATAATATTATTAATAACTTTATTGATATTAAAATTACATAAATAAAATAAAAATTATATTGCTTATCGTGATGAATAAGCCTTAAGTACCTGTATATAAAGTTTATTATGGTATTCCATATACAAGTATATTCTAAATATATTTATTCAATATAGTCTGAGATATTCAAAGCTGAAATATGTCAGGCTAAGGGCTAAATAATTGATCATATTTTGCAAATAAATAATTTATATTAAACAGTATATTTATATTAAACAGTATATTTATGCTATATATAAAAGTCTTAAGAGAGATGTAAGAATTTCTACATTTAGTGAGTAAGTAAAGGTAGTATACCAGCACATTCCAGGTGTTACTTTGGTGTTATTTTAGCCCTTCTCTTGTGAAGCAAGTCGTGCCGAATAGGTAAGTTTTCTAAAGTTTTTTTGGTACAAAATTATTATTTTTTACATCAACATAAATGAAAAAAATCTATCTTTAAACGTATAAGATAATATTTTAGAAAGGTCTTAACTTTAAAATTAGGACCTTTCTAATATATATATATTTTTTTTTTTTATTAACACATCGGCCGATTCCCACCAAGGCAGGGTGGCCCGAAAAAGAAAAACTTTCATCATCATTCACTCCATCACTGTCTTGCCAGAAGGGTGCTTTACACTACAGTTATAAAACTGCAACATTAACACCCCTCCTTCAGAGTGCCGGCACTGTACTTCCCATCTCCAGAACTCAAGTCCGGCCTGCCGGTTTCCCTGAATCCCTTCACAAATGTTACTTTGCTCACACTCCAACAGCACGTCAAGTATTAAAAACCATATGCCTCCATTCACTCCTATCAAATACGCTCACACATGCTTGCTGGAAGTCCAAGCCCTCGCACACAAAACTTCCTTTACCCCTCCCTCCAACCTTTCCTAGGCCGACCCCTACCCGCCTTCCCTCCACTACAGATTTATACACTCTCGAAGTCACTCTGTCTCGTTCCATTCTCTCTACATGTCCAAACCACCTCAACAACCCCTCCTCAGCTCTCTGGACAATCGTTTTGGTAATCCCGCACCTCCTCTAATTTCCAAACTCCGAATTCTCTGCATTATATTCACACCACACATTGACCTCAGACATGACATCTCCACTGCCTCAAGCCTTCTCCTCGTTGCAACATTCATCACCCATGCTTCACACCCATATAAGAGCGTTGGTATAACTATACTCTCATACATTCCCCTTTACTTCCATGGACAAGGTTCTTTGTCTCCACAGACTCCGAAGTGCTCCACTCACCCTTTTCCCCTCATCAATTCTATGATTCACCTCATCCTTCATAGACCCATCCGCCGACATGTCCACTCCCAAATATCTGAATACATTCACCTCCTCCATACTCTCTCCCTCCAATCTGATATCCAATCTTTCGTCACCTATTCTTTTTGTTATCCTCATCACCTTATTTATATATATATATATATATATATATATATATATATATATATATATATATATATATATATATATATATATATATATATATTATTGGGATGTTTGAATGTGCGTGGATGTAGTGCAGATGATAAGAAAGAGATGATTGCTAATGTTATGAATGAAAAGAAGTTAGATGTCCTGGCCCTAAGCGAAACAAAAATGAAGGGGTTAGGGGAGTGTCAGTGGGGAGAAATAAATGGGAGAAAGTCAGGAGTATCTGAGAGAGTTAGAGCTAAGGAAGGGATAGCAATAATGTTGAAGGGTCGGTTATGGAGAGAGAAGAGGGAACATAAATGTATAAATTCAAAGATTATGTGGATTAAAATAAGGGTTGGATGTGAAAAGTGGGTCATAATAAGTGTGTATGCACCACGAGAAGAGAGGAGTGTAGAGGAGAGAGAGAGATTTTGGGAGATGTTAAGTGAGTGTGTAGGAACGTTTGAGCCAAGTGAGAGAGTAATCGTGGTAGGGGACCTAAATGCTAAAGTAGGAGAAGCGTTTGGAGAGGGGGTGGTAGATATATCAGATCACTTTTTAGTTGTAGCTACAGTGAGGGTAAAAGGTAGATGGGATACAAGGAGAATGGAAACAGCAAGTAAGAGAGAAGTGAAGATTTATAAACTAAAGGAGGAGGCGGTTAGGGTAAGATATAAACTGTTGGAGGACAGATGGGCTTGTGAGAGTATAGGCAATGGGGTAGAAGAGATATGGGGTAAGTTTAAGAATATAGTGTTAGAGTGTTCAGCAGAAGTTTGTGGTTATAGGAAAGTGGGTGTGGGAGAGAAAAAGAGCGATTGGTGGAATGATGATGTAAAGAGAGTAATAAGAGAGAAAAAGGTAGCATATGAGAGGTTTTTACAAAGTTGAAGTGATGTAAGGAGGGAGGAGTATATGGAGAGAAAAAGAGAGGTTAAGAAAGTGGTGAAGCAATGTAAAAAGAGAGCAAATGAGAGGGTGGGTGAGATATTATCAACAAATTAAGTTGAAAAAAAGAAAATGTTTTGGAGTGAGATTAATAAACTGAGAAAGCCTAGGGAAAGAATGGATTTGTCAGTTAAAAATAAGAGAGAAGAGTTATTAAATTGAGAGTTAGAGGTATTGGGAAGATGGGTGGAATATTTTGAGAAATTGTTAATTGTTGATGAAGATAGGGAAGCTATGATTTCGTGTATAGGGCAAGGAGGAATAAGATCTTATAGGAGTGTGGAAGAACCAGTTGTGAGTGTGGGGGAAGTTCGTGAGGCAGTGAGTAGAATGAAAGGGGGTAAAGTAGCTGGGATTGATGAGATAAATTTAGAAATGTTAAAGGCAGGTAGGTGGGGATATAGTTTTAGAGTGGCTAGTGTTTTTATTTAATAAATGTATGGAAGAGGGTAAGGTAACTAGAGATTGGCAGAGAGCGTGTATTGTTCCTTTGTATAAAGGCAAAGGGGACAAAAGAGAGTGTAAAAATTATAGGGGAATAAGTCTGTTGAGTATACCTGGTAAAGTGTATGGTAGAGTTATTATTGAAAGAATTAGGAGTAAGACAGAGAGCAGGATAGCAGATGAACAAGGAGGCTTTAGGAAGGGTAGGGGGTGTGTAGACTAAGTGTTTGCAGTGAAACATATAGGTGAACAATATTTAGATAAGGGTAAAGAAGTGTTTGTGGATTTATGGATTTGGAAAAGGCATATGATAGGGTGGATAGGGGAGCAATGTGGCAAATGTTGCAAATGTATGGAATAGGAGATAGGTTATTGAAAGCGGTTAGAGTATGTAGGCGAGAGGGAGATTATTTCCCAGTAAAAATAGGCCTTAGACAGTGATGTGTGATGTCACCGTGGTTGTTCAATATATTTATAGATGGAGTTGTAAGAGAAGTGAATGCTCGGGAGTTGGCAAGATGTGTGGGGATAAAAGATAAAGAATCTAACACAAAGTTGGAGTTGTCACAGTTTCTCTTTGCTGATGACTGTGTTTTTGGGGGATTCTGAAGAGAAGTTGCAGAGGTTGGTGGAGTTTGGTAGGGTATGTAAAAGAAGGAACTTGAAAGTGAATATAGGAAAGAGTAAGGTGATGAGGATAACAAAAAAATTAGATAACGGAAGATTGGATATCAGATTGGAGGGAGAGAGTATGGAGGAGGTGAATGTGTTCAGATATTTGGGAGTGGATGTGTCAGCAGATGGGTGTATGAAGGATGAGGTGAATCATAGAATTAACGAGGGGAAAAAGGTGAGTGGTGCACTGAGGAGCTTGTGGAGACAGAACTTTATCCATGAAAGCAAAGAGGGGAATGTATGAGAGTATAGTTATACCAACACTCTTGTATGGGTGTGAGACATGGGTTGTGAATGTTGCAACAAGGAGAAGGCTGGAGGCAATGGAGATGTCATGTCTGAGGGCAATGTGTGGTGTGAATATAATGCAGAGAATCCGTAGTTTGGAAATTAGGAGGAGGTGCGGGATTACCAAAACCTTTATCCAGAGAGCTGAGGAGGGGTTGTTGAGATGGTTTGGACATAGAGAGGATGGAACAAAATAGAATGACTTCGAGTGTATAAATCTATAGTGGAGGGAAGGCGGGGTAGGGGGTCGGCCTAGAAAAGGTTGGAGGGAGGGGGTAAAGGAGGTTTTGTGTGCGAGCGGCTTGGACTTCCAGCAAGCGTGCGTGAGCGTTTTAGATAGTAGCGAATGGAGACAAATGGTTTTTAGGACTTGACGTGCTGTTGGAGTGTAAGCAAGGTAACATTTATGAAGGGTTTCAGGGAAACAGGCAGGCCGAACTTGATTCCTGGAGATGGGAAGTACAGTGTCTGCACTCTGAAGGAGGGGTGTTAATGTTACAGTTTTGTAGCTGTAGTGTAAAGCACCCCTCTGGCAAGACAGTGATGGAGTGAATGATGATGAACGTTTTTCTTTGTCGGGCCACCCTGCCTTGGTGGCAAACGGCCGATGTGTTAATAGAATATACGTGATATATATATATATATATATATATATATATATATATATATATATATATATATATATATATATATATATATATACACTGAGAGGTGTACGTCTGTCAATGAGTTTAATTTAATTCCTTTTATGACCTCTCGAGCAGTCGATAGGTTTTAAACCCACTTAACTAACCAACCACAGGTTGGTTAGTTAAATAATGAATCAGGAATGCTGTGGAGGATCGTATTTCAACCTTAGTTTGAAATATCTTTTGTCATTACAATCATTCCAAAGCACTGTGCCAGTAAGGGCCACACAGCACCTGGGAAATGGGAGGCACTCAGGTTTATTCTAAGGGGAATGGTAGCTTCAGTTCATTGGATCAAAAGCCCAGTGGAAAAAAAATATGTAGCGGGTTTATGTACCTCTGTAGCGGAAGGAGGAAAGTTAGCTTCTTAGGTGTGAGACCTGTCGTCTGTACGAGGGTCGTTAAAGCTTGTCGCTTCTGTCAGAGTCATTAAGGCTAACGAGGGGAAAGATGAGGGAAGTGAGGGGGTAGGATAGGGAGGGTGGGGAGAAGATACGAAGATAAGGGGGAGAGGGTATGGAGGAAAGGAGGGGAATAAGATAGGCATAAATTAAGAAAGGAAAGAATGAACTTGAAGAGTCGAGGGAGAGAGAGAGAGAGATCTAGACAGATCTGTCATTTCAGCAGAGCCTTCAACACCGGAGGGATGTGTGTGGCCTTACTGTTATGTACAAGGCCAATATTGTCAAGGTACCTCACTTGACTCCACAAGAAGACGGCCAATAAGCAGCAACTACACTCTCATTGTAACCTCCAGAACATCACTAACTTTAAGATCATTTATTCCTGGGATGACTCGAGTCTGGAATATGTTTGTTCACCATACTGATATCAACGATATTTCATCAGTTGACCAAATGAAATCTCTAGTTCACAGATGGCTTTAACTTCATCCCCTGTTAACTGTTTGTATGTCCCAGCTCTTAGATTGTAAATAAACTTGGGATCCTTAACCTAACGTTGTAAAACCTGTGGAAAAAAAACGAGAGAGGTGGCCGGCTAGAAAGTCACAGAGGAAGAAAAAAAAAAGATTGAGAAAGCAGGAATTAATATGTATTGTTATGAGGGAAGTTTCTATCTCTCCTTTATACACTTATTTCCTCCTTTCGTCTCTCTTCCTGGCTTTAGTGGTAATGTTAGTGATGGAGATGGTGGTGGTAGTGTTGGTTGTAGTGGTGGTGGTGGTAGTAGTGGTGGTTGTAGTAGTGGTGGTAGCAGGGAATGGGGTACTTACATGAACAAGTCTGCCGTTGACGTGGAAGGCGAGGGTAGCGTGAGGAAAGGCGTCCCTTGCTGTGCAGGTAACATTGAGGATGTCACCTACTCTGTACACTCCTCGTAGCCCCTTCAACACCGGTGCTTCTGGCATCACTGCAACACCGTAATACAAGTATAGTATCAATGCAACATTGTAACACAAGTGTGGTATCACTGCAATCCAGTAACACAAATATGGTATCAATGTAACACAGTAACACAAATGTGGTAGCACTGCAACATAAGTGTGGTATCATTGTAACACAACTGTGCTATCACTGTAACACAAGTGTGGTATCACTGAACCACAAGTGTGGTACCACTGTATCACAGTAAGACAAGCGTGGTATCACTGTAACATAGTAACACATGTGTGGTATCACAATAACACAAGTGTGGTATCACTGTAACATCGTAACACAAATGAGGTACCACTGTAGACAGTAACGCAAAATGTGTTATAACTTCAACCACATCAACGAGACCTTGAAAACAGAAGAAAGCGAACACAATTAAAGCCAAGAGCCCTGACAACATATCACTATAGGTGAACCATAACAGAGATCTTCAATAGTTCAACAGAAAAAGGAAAACCAATTCAGATGGCTAACACAGTCCTTACGTTTTGGAATGGGGACAGACAAGAGCCACCTGACATGCATGATGTCCGCAGTAATGGAGAACATTGTCCTGGGATGGATATTATAGCATAAGGAAAGGTGATTCGTCAGTGACAATCAGGACAGATTCAGGGACGTGAAATTCTGTCTGGCGTTCTGGATTTCTATGACAGAATGACTACGATTAAGCATGAGAGACAGGGATGAGTTGACTGCATCTTCTGAAGTGTTAGGAAGTATTTTAATCAGTTACCTAATAATAACTGAACCAGAAGATGAAAGAGAAAACCTGCGAAACGTCTAATAGTAATGATAACCAGGTGTTGCACATGTGTCTTATTTACTGAAGAGGATCCCAGAAGGGGATCGAAATATATAGACCAATTAATATTCTTAGTTTCTGTCTCCGTGTGGGTTAATATTGGGTATGTATCTTATTCATGAAATTCTCGGTATTATACCAATGTTCAAATGACATTTTCCTTACATAGCAACACCGTGGAAACTTCTTTTAAAGAATACCTTCTACAACTCTATTGTTAGATATCTGGCCCAAAATGTGGAATGGACCTATTTCCACCAGTGTGGCCCGCCCATATCTAACCACGTCTTTAACTGCTGCATCTCCACATTATCTACAGCTCCACTGCTAAAAGAATAACCCACCACATTGAACTGACTTATATCCACTATTGGGCCCTACCCACATGTGACGATGTCTTCAACTGCTACACCTCTTTACTACTTCCACCGGTTCCAATATAAAAAAGGCTCTTTCCTCCCGCCTTTGCAATAGACTGATAAAGCTTGCTGCTCAAATGGAACGTCTCTCAGTAAAGATATCTAGCCCTTGTACATGGCCTAGATACCTTGTCGGTATTATGCAACTGATCTAACAACAATGAAGACAAACATTCAACTGAACAACAATAAGGACATTCACAACAACAATGAGGACATACACTCACAGCAAAACAGTAAGGACATACACTCACAACAATAAGGACATTCACTCACAGCAACAACAGTAAGGACATACACTCACAACAATAAGGACATTCACTCACAGCAACAGCAACGAGGACATACACTCACCTCAACAACAGTACAAACATACACTTACCCACGACAGTCATGTTACTAGAAGCAAAGGATGTCTGGAAGGTTGGTGCCTCGCTCATTACTTCGCACCTGTATACACCATCAGAGTCCAGCCGCAGCTCCCGTAGTGTGACCCGGTGCTCGTCTGACTGTGACAACTGTCAGGGAGAAACACACGTGGTGAGAAGGAGGAAGGACCACACATGGTGAGAGGAAGGGATGGGCAACGACACGTGGTGAGAGGGAGGGAGAACCACACGTGGTGAGAGGGAGGGAGGGAGAACCACACGTTGTGAGAGGGAGGGATGGGGAACCACACGTGGTGAGAGGGAGGGAGAACCACACGTGGAGAGAAGGAGGAAGGAACAGATGGTGAAAGACGGGAAGGGAGTTAGAGCACTAGAAGCAAAGATTAGTGAGTTGAGATTAAGGAAAATGGAGTGAATAAACCAGAGAAAGAGGGAAGAAGAAAATATAGAGAGGTAGAAAATGAGAAAAAAGTATGAGGGAGGAAGGGAAGGAGAGAGAGAATGAGCGAGAGAAGGGAGAAAGAGAAAAAAAATGAATAAGATAAGGGAGGGCACAATGGAGAGAATGATGGGAGAAAGAAAGGAGCTAGGTGGGGGGATAAAATGAGAAAGGAAATAAGGAAGGAAAGATAAGAAATAACAGAAAAAAAAGATGAGAAGATAAATATTTCCGGAGTAACAATTTATAATCATAAAAGAAAATCTTCCTCAAATTCTTAAGACGAATAAAGAACTGTAAAAAGGAAACTTTACTTGCCACACAAAATAGCCACTTGTCCCACCAAAACTTTTCCCAGAATCAACAAGGCAGTGAATGTTAAGTTTAACGTGAAGTGACTTCCAAAAGAACGTCGCAGATTCAAGAAACACCTTCACCATTGTATATTTACAAGTCTGCATAAGCTTTTTCGGATTCTACACAATACAATTAAATGAAGGAGCTGTCAGTTGGGCAGGAAATGCCTGTGGATCTTGCGTCGCGTCCTGAGGAAAGCAAATTTGCAACTCAAACATTTTGGAAGACATGATTTTCTTGAAGACAAATATGACATATGTTAGTTATTACTATGAATGTTATTCAATGATTTTTATCCACATCGCTTTTACTTAGTCAAAAAGTATTACAAAACATCATAACTAAAAAACCTACATATATATGTCTATACTATGTATATACTAGACAGCAACCACCCAGGGAGGCGCTACCGTCCTGCCAGGTGAGTGTGATGGTAGGTTTGCTGGTGTCTTTTTTCTGGCTCATAAACACACCGGATAACAGGTATAACTTGCTACTTCGACTTACACTTAGGTCATACATGCATGTACACGCATACATACACACACACACACACACACACACACACACACACACACACACACACACACACACACACACACACACACACAAAATATATATATATATATATATATATATATATATATATATATATATATATATATATATATATATATATATGTGTATATATATACATATATATATCAATAACAACACTGCACTAGCCAGGGCCGAACCCATTCTGCTTTGGCCGCCTCATGATGAGCGAAGACACATGACGCTCTAGTCCACTGAACCACACAATCCTTAAGAGTAGTGCATCCAGTAGAACTGGATGTTGTACTCGCTACCCAAGAACATACGGTGGTGTGGACGCCTCTAAGCTAATTTCATTCTACTCCCTGTTTGGGTAGCGAGTACAACATCCAGTTCTACTGGATGCGCTACTCTTAAGGATTGTGTGGTTCAGTGGTCTAGAGCGTCATGTGTTTTCGCTCACCCTGAGGTGGGCCAAAGCAGCATGGGTTCGACCCCTGGCTAGTGCAGTGTTGTTATTGATCAATACCACTCGTTCGTGGTTACAATAATATATACCCATCTGGGTTTTCTTCCATTTTCTTAATAAATAGGTCTTGTTCCTCTTTATTTCCTCTTATTTCCATGGGAAAGTGGAACAGAATTCTTCCTCAGTAAGCCATGCATGTCGTGAGGCGACTAAAATGCTGGGAGCAAGGGGCTAGTAACCTCTTCTGTAAAAATTACTAAATTTAAAAATAAAAACTTTCGTTTTTATTTTTAGGTCACCGTGCCTCGGTGGTATACAGCCGGGTTGTTGAACTAATATGGCAGGGTGACCCGTAAAAGAAGAAACACTTTCATCATCATTCATTCCACTGTCTTGCCAGAGGCGCGCCTACACTACAGTTAAAAAATTGCAGCATCAACATCCCTCCTTCAGAGTGCAGACACCTCCAGGACTCAAGTCCGGCCTGCCGGTTACCCTGAATTCCTTCATAAATGTTACTTTGCCCATCCTCCAACAGCACTTTGTCATAAAAACCATTTGTCTCCAATCGCTCCTGTCTAACATGCTCACGCACACTTGCTGGAAGTCCAGGCCCCTCGCACACAAAACCTCCTTTACCCCCTCCCTCCAGCCTTTTCTACCCCCCTCCCTCCAACTTTTTCTGCCCCCTTCCCTTAACCTTCTCTACCCCCCTCCCTCCAACCTTTTCTACCCCCTTCCCTCCAACCTTTTCTACCCCTTCCCTCCAACCTTTTCTACCCCCCTCCCTCCAACCTTCTCCACTACTGAGTTATACGCTCTCCAATCGTTTTATTTCGTTCCATTCTCCCTATATGTCTGAACCACCTCAATAACCCCTCCTCACCCCTCTGGATAATACCTTTAGTAACCCCGCTTTTAAGCAGAGCATTGTAGAAAATATGTGTATAAAAAACTCTCCATTAATAATATCATTGGAAGGATTTGCTCTGAAAACAGACGTGTATTAGTCCTGAAGAGTAGCCAGGTCAGGAGAGGTGTGTCAGCACCGGAAGAGCGGTGGCTGGAGCAACACGTGATAACACCTCATGGTTTGGTGTTTGTGTGAGAAAGAGGGTTTTGTCCATAGGCCATTTTATTGTTTTTGTGCTCCAACGATTTTTCCTGTAGGCCCTAGTATGTGGAGGGCCTCTTTTATAGAGTACAGGTGAAGTATTTTTGCTGGCAGAAGGGAAGGGGGTCATAGAGCCCCACTGTTTATGTATGTTTAAAACTAGTACCACTGTACTATTGAGTTTATGTAATACGTAGAGGGAAGGTTGTGTGTTGTACAATTAAAGTTAATTACTATTAATGCATTATATATTTGTATATGTTAGTTTTTATGTCATTCCTGAAAGTTAATACTATAAGTATTGACCATTTACTTAATGCTCTATGTTAAGAAACAAGCTTGGCCCTGTGTTGGTGTAATATTTGTAATATTTTAAAAATATGTACTGGCGCCTAGAGGCATTTAAAATATTACAAATACTATACCAATCTAAGGACAAGCTTGTTTCTTCACAAAAAACATTAAATAGTCTATACTTATATTAGTTATCAGGAAGGGCACAAAAACTAACATAATATAATATATTAATAGTAAGTAACTTTAATTATACAACACACGACCTACCCTCTACATATTACATATACCCAATAGTACAGTGGTGCTAGTTTTAAACATATATAAACAGTGGGGCTCTATGATACCCCTCTTCTGCCGGCCTCTTAGCCTGCCAGCAAAAATAGTTCACCTGTATTCTATAAAACAGGCCCTCCACATACTAGGGCCTACAGGAAAAATTGTGAGAGCACGAAAACAAAAAAAATGACCTATAGACCAAACTTATCCAAAATACCCCGTCCTCCTAATTACCAAACACCAAACCACCGCTTTTCCGGTACTGACACACCTCTCCTCTCCTGTCCTGCCGTGGCTACTCTTGTGGACTCATACACGTCCGTTTTCAGAGCAAATCCCATCCATTGACATTATTAATGGACCTTTTTTATACATATTTTCTACAATGTCCTGCGTAATACAGTATTTGTAATGTTTTAATTGCCCATAGACAAGCTTTACTCCTAGGCGCTAGTACATATTTTTACGTAACGTAATAATTACGTTACACACGTAATAATTACGTTACACCCGCACCTCCTCCTAATTTCCAAACTGCGGATTCTCTGCATTATATTCACACCACACAATGCACTCAGACACATCTCCATTACCTCCAGCCTTTTCCTTGTTGCAACATTCACCACCCATGCTTCACACCCATATAAGTGCGCTGGTATAACTATACTGTATTCCCCTCTTTGCTTCCATGGATATCGTTGTCTCCACAGACTCCTCAGTACACCACTCACCTTCAAGTTGAAAAGCGTCGTAAATTTTCTCTCACCATGAGGAAGGCTAAAACAACACGGGTTCGATCCTCCGGTGTTGTTATTGATTAAATACCACTTGTTCGTGGTTACAATAATATGTACACTGCTTGTGGAGGCTAGTACACCAAACGGGAAGTAGTATGAAATTAGCTCTGAGGCAACCACACCATCGTATGTCCTCGAAACTTGAAGAAGCCTAGTTCGCTAGGGTCAAGTTATTTGTAGGATTGTATGGTCCAGTGGGTTAGAGCTTCGTGAATTTTCGCTCACCATGAGGGGGAGGGGTTCGATCCTGCGGCTAGTCGCAGTGTTTTATATATATATATATATATATATATATATATATATATATATATATATATATATATATATATATATATATATATATATATATATAGTGCCGATTAGGTAAAACTTGCGATTTTGGCTTAAATAGAAAAGCTTACCTTGCCATATAAGACAAGTGAAAATTTGTGTATGCAATAATTTCGCCAAAATCATTCTGAACATAACGAAAAAAATATATTTCATTGTGTTTGTTTATTATTAAATTAATGTTAACGTATCTAAAATATATTTAGTTGGGTTAGGCTAAATTAAATTGCGCTTGTTGTAATAAGGTTAGGTAGGTTTTCAAAGTTTCTCTTGGTACAAAATTATAAATTCTTACATTAACATAAATGAAAAAAATATATCTTTAAACGTATAAGAGAAAATTTTAGAAAGGACTTAATTTTAAATGAGTTCTTGCTAATTGACCAGTTTTACCTAATCGGCACGACATATATATATATACGTATATATATATATATACGTATATATATATTTTATATTTTTTATTAACACATCGGCCGATTCCCACCAAGGCAGGGTGGCCCGAAAAAGAAAAACTTTCATCATCATTCATTCCATCACTGTCTTGCCAGAGGGGTGCTTTACACTACAGTTATAAAACTGCAACATTAACACCCCTCCTTCAGAGTGCAGACACTGTACTTCCCATCTCCAGGACTCAAGTCCGGCCTGCCGGTTTCCCTGAATCCCTTCATAAATGTTACTTTGCTCACACTCCAACAGCACGTCAAGTATTAAAAACCATTTGTCTCCATTCACTCCTATCAAATACGCTCACACATGCTTGCTGGAAGTCCAAGCCCCTCGCACACAAAACTTCCTTTACCCCCTCCCAACCTTTCCTAGGCCGACCCCTACCCCGCCTTCCCTCCACTACAGATTTATACACTCTCGAAGTTATTCCGTCTCGTTCCATTCTCTCTACATGTCCGAAACACCTCAACAACTCTCCTCAGCTCTCTGGATAATAGTTTTGGTAATCCCGCACCTCCTCCTAATTTCCAAACTCCGAATTCTCTGCATTATATTCACACCACACATTGACCTCAGACATGACATCTCCACTGCCTCCAGCCTTCTCCTCGTTGCAACATTCATCACCCATGCTTCACACCCATATAAGAGTGTTGGTATAACTATACTCTCATACATTCCTTCTTTACTTCCATGGACAAAGTTCTTTGTCTCCACAGACTCCGAAGTGCTCCACTCACCCTTTTTCCCTCATCAATTCTATGATTCACCTCATCCTTCATAGACCCATCTGCTGACATGTCCACTCCCAAATATCTGAATACATTCACCTCCTCCATACTCTCTCCCTCCAATCTGATATCCAATCTTTCATCACCTAATCTTTTTATCCTCATCACCTTACTCTTTCCTATATTCACTTTCAATTTTCTTCTTTTACACACCCTACCAAATTCATCCACCAACCTCTGCAACTTCTCTTCAGAATCTCCAAAAAGCACAGTGTCATCAGCAAAAAGCAACTGTGACAACTCCCACTTCGTATTTGATTCTTTATCTTTTAACCCCACACCTCTTGCCAAGACCCTCGCATTCACTTCTCTTACAACCCCATCTATAAATATATTGAACAACAACGGTGACATCACACATCCTTGTCTAAGGCCCACTTTTACTGGGAAATAGTCCCCCTCCCTCCTACACACTCTAACTTGAGCCTCACTGTCCTCATAAAAACTCTTCACTGCTTTCAGTAACCTACCTCCTATTCCATACACCTGCAACATCTGCCACATTGCCCCCCTATCCACCCTATCATACGCCTTTTCCAAATCCATAAATGCCACAAAACCTCTTTACCCTTATCCAAATACTGTTCACCTATATGTTTCGCTGTAAACACTTGGTCTACACACCCCCTACCTTTCCTAAAGCCCCTTGTTCATCTGCTATCCTGCTTTCTGTCTTACTCTTAATTATTTCAATAATAACTCTACCATACACTTTACCAGGTACACTCAACAGACTTATTCCCCTATAATTTTTGCACTCTCTTTTGTCCCCTTTGCCTTTATACAAAGGAACAATACACGCTCTCTGCCAATCCCTAGGTACCTTACCCTCTTCCATACATTTATTAAATAATAGCACTAACCACTCCAAAACTATATCCCCACCTGCTTTTAACATTTCTATCTTTATCCCATCAATCCCAGCTGCCTTACCCCCTTTCATTCTACCCACTGCCTCACGAACTTCCCCCACACTCACAACTGGCTCTTCCACACTCCTACAAGATGTTATTCCTCCTTGCCCTATACACGAAATCACAGCTTCCCTATCTTCATCAACATTTAACAACTCCTCAAAATATTCCCTCCATCTTCCTGATACCTCCAACTCTCCGTTTAATAACTCTCCTCTCTTATTTTTAACTGTCAAATCCATTTGTTCCCTAGGCGTCCTCAACTTATTAATCTCACTCCAAAACTTTTTCTTATTTTCAACAAAATTTGTTGATAACATCTCACCCACTCTCATTTGCTCTCTTTTACATTGCTTCACCACTCTCTTAACCTCTCTTTTTCTCTCCATATACTCTTCCCTCCTTGCATCACTTCTACTTTGTAAAAACCTCTCATATGCTAACTTTTTATCCCTTACTACTCTCTTTACATCATCATTCCACCAATCGATCTTCTTCCCTCCCGCACCCACTCGCCTATAACCACAAACTTCTGCTGCACACTCTAACACTACATTTTTAAATCTACCCCATACATCTTCGACCCTATTGCCTACACTCTCACTAGCCCATCTATCCTCCAATAGTTGTTTATATCTTACCCTAACTGCCTCCTCTTTTAGTTTATAAACCTTCACCTCTCTCTTACTTACTGCTTCTATTTTCCTTGTATCCCATCTACCTTTACTCCCACTGTAGCTATAACTAAAAAGTGATCTGATATATCTGTGGCCCTCTATAAACATGTACATCCTGAAGTCTACTCAAAGTCTTTTATCTACCAATACATAGTCCAACAAACTACTGTCATTACGCCCTACATCATATCTTGTATACTTATTTATCCTCTTTTTCTTAAAATATGTGTTACCTATAACTAAACCCCTTTCTATACAAAGTTCAATCAAAGGGCTCCCATTATCATTTACACCTGGCACCCCAAACTTACCTACCACACCCTCTCTACATGTTTCTCCTACTTTAGCATTTAGGTCCCCTACCACAATTACTCTCTCACTTGGTTCAAAAGTTCCTATACATTCGCTTAACATCTCCCAAAATCTCTCTCTCTCCTCTACACTCCTCTCTTCTCCAGGTGCATACACGCTTATTATGACCCACTTTTCGCATCCGACCCTTATTTTAATCCACATAATCCTTGAATTTACACATTTATATTCCTCTTCTCCTTCCATAACTGATCCTTCAACATTATTGCTACCCTTCCTTAGCTCTAACTCTCTCAGATACTCCTGACTTAATCCCATTTATTTCTCCCCACTGAAACTCGCCTACCCCCTTCAGCTTTGTTTCGCTTAGGGCCAGGACATCCAACTTCTTTTCATTCATAACATCAGCAATCATCTCTTTCTTATCATCCGCACTACATCCACGCACATTCAAACAACCCAGTTTTATAAAGCTTTTCTTATTCGTTTTTTTAGTAAATGTGTACAGGAGAAGGGGTTACTAGCCCATTGCTCCCGGCATTTTAGTCGCCTTATACGACACGCATGGCTTACGGAGGAAAGATTCTTTATATATATATATATATATATATATATATATATATATATATATATATATATATAATATATATATTCGTGCCGATTAGATAAAACTTGCGATTTTGGCTTAAATAGCAACGCTCTTCTTGCCATATAAGACAAGTAAAAATTTATGTATGCAATAATTTCGCAAATATCATTCTGAACCTAACGAAAAAAATATATTTTATTGTGTTTGTTTATTATTAAATTATTGTAAACGTCTCTAAAATATATTTAGTTGGGTTAGGCTAAATTAAATTACGCTTGTTATAATAAGGTTAGGTAAGTTTTCTAAGATTCTTTTGGTGCAAAATTATAAACTTTTGCATTAACATAAATGAAAAAAATATCTTTAAACGTATAAGAGAAAATTTTAGAAAGGACTTAATTTTAAATGAGTTCTTGCTAACTGACCACTTTTACCTAATCGGCATGACATATATACATACATACATATAAATTCAAGGATTATGTGGATTAAAATAAGGGTCGAATGCGAAAAGTGGGTCAAATAAGCGTGTATGCACCTGGAGAAGAGAGGAGTGTAGAGGAGAGAGAGAGATTTTGGGAGATGTTAAGCGAATGTATAGGAACTTTTGAACCAAGTGAGTAATTGTGGTAGGGGTCCTAAATGCTAAAGTAGGAGAAACATGTAGAGAGGGTGTGGTAGGTAAGTTTGAGGTGCCAGGTGTAAATGATAATGGAAGCCCTTTGATTGAACTTTGTATAGAAAGAGGTTTAGTTATAGGTAATACATATTTTAAGAAGAAGAGGATAAATAAGTATACAAGATATGATGTAGGGCGTAATGACAGTAGTTTGTTGGACTACGTATTGGTAGATAAAAGACTGTTGAGTAGACTTCAGGATGTACATGTTTATAGAGGGGCCACAGATATATCAGATCACTTTTTAGTTATAGCTATAGTGGGAGTAAAAGGTAGATGGGATACAAGGAAAATAGAAGCAGTAAGTAGAGAGGTGAAGGTTTATAAACTAAAAGAGGAGGCAGTTAGGGTAAGATATAAACAACTATTGGAGGATAGATGGGCTAGTGAGAGTGTAGGCAATGGGGTCGAGGATGTATGGGGTAGATTTAAAAATGTAGTGTTAGAGTGTTCAGCAGAAGTTTGTGGTTACAGGCGAGAGGGTGCGGGAGGGAAGAAGAGTGATTGGTGGAATGATGATGTAAATAGAGTAGTAAGGGAGAAAAAGTTAGCATATGAGAGGTTTTTACAAAGTAGAAGTGATGCAAGGAGGGAAGAGTATATGGAGAGAAAAAGAGAGGTTAAGAGAGTGGTGAAGCAATGTAAAAAGAGAGCAAATGAGAGAGTGGGTGAGATGTTATCAACAAATTTTGTTGAAAATAAGAAAAAGTTTTGGAGTGAGATTAATAAGTTGTCCTGCCTAGGGAACAAATGGATTTGACAGTTAAAAATAGGAGAGGAGAGTTATTAAATGGAGAGTTAGAGGTATCGGGAAGATGGAGGGAATATTTTGAGGAGTTGTTAAATGTTGATGAAGACAGGGAAGCTGGGATTTCGTGTATAGGGCAAAGAGGAATAACATCTTGTAGGAGTGTGGAAGAGCCAGTTGTGAGTGTGGGGGAAGTTCGTGAGGCAGTGGGTAGAATGAAAGGGGGTAAGGCATCTGGGTTTGATGGGATAAAGATAGAAATGTTAAAACCAGGTGGGGATATAGTTTTGGAGTAGTTGGTGTTATTATTTAATAAATGTATGGAAGAGGGTAAGGTACCTAGGGATTGGCAGAGAGCGTGTATTGTTCCTTTATATAAAGGCAAAGGAGACAAAAGAGAGTGCAAAAATTATAGGGGAATAAGTCTGTTGAGTGTACCTGGTAAAGTGTATGGTAGAGTTATTATTGAAAGAACTAAGAGTAAGATAGCAGATGAACAAGGGGGCTTTAGGAAAGGTAGGGGGTGTGTAGACCAAGTGTTTACAGTGAAACATATAGGTGAACAGTATTTGGATAAGGGTAAAGAGGTTTTTGTGGCATTTATGGATTTGGAAAAGGCATATGATAGGGTGGATAGGGAGGCAATGTGGCAGATGTTGCAGGTGTATGGAATAGGAGGTAGGTTACTGAAAGCAGTGAAGAGTTTTTATGAGGATAGTGAGGCTCAGGTTAGAGTGTGTAGGACGGAGGGGGACTATTTCCCAGTAAAAGTGGGCGTTAGACAAGGATGTGTGATGTCACCGTGGTTGTTCAATATATTTATAGATTGGCAAGAGGTGTGGGGTTAAAAGATAACGAATCAAATACAAAGTGGGAGTTGTCACAGTTGCTTTTTGCTGATGACACTGTGCTTTTGGGAGATTCTGAAGAGAAGTTGCAGAGGTTGGTGGATGAATTTGGTAGGGTGTGTAAAAGAAGAAAATTGAAGGTGAATATAGGAAAGAGTAAGGTGATGAGGATAACAAAAAGATTAGGATATCAGATTGGAGGGAGAGAGTATGGAGGAGGTGAATGTATTCAGATATTTGGGAGTGGACATGTCAGCAGATGGGTCTATGAAGGATGAGGTGAATCATAGAATTGATGAGGGGAAAAGGGTGAGTGGAGCACTTCGGAGTCTGTGGAGACAAAGAACTTTGTCAATAGAAGTAAAGAGGGGAATGTATGAGATTATAGTTATACCAACACTCTTATACGGGTGTGAAGCATGGGTGATGAATGTTGCAACGAGGAGAAGGCTGGAGGCAGTGGAGATGTCATGTCTGAGGTCAATGTGTGGTGTGAATATAATGCAGAGAATTCGGAGTTTGGAAATTAGAAGGAGGTGCGGGATTACCAAAACTATTATCCAGAGAGCTGAGGAGGGGTCGTTGACTTGGTTCGGACATGTAGAAAGAATGGAAAGAGACAGAATGACTTCGAGAGTGTATAAATCTGTAGTGGAGGGAAGGCGGGGTAGGGGTCGGCCTAGGAAAGGCTGGATGGAGGGGGTAAAGGACGTTTTGTGTGCGAGGGGCTTGGACTTCCAGCAAGCATGTGTGAGCGTATTTGATAGGAGTGAATGGAGACAAATGGTTTTTAATACTTGACGTGCTGTTGGAGTGTGAGCAAAGTAACATTTATGAAGGGATTCAGGAAAACCGGCAGGCCGGACTTGAGTCCTGGAGATGGGAAGTGCAGTGTCTGCACTCTGAAGGAGGAGTGTTAATGTTGCAGTTTTATAACTGTAGTGTAAAGCACCCCTCTGACAAGACAGTGATGGAGTGAATGATGATGAAAGTTTTTCCTTTTCGGGCCACCCTGCCTTGGTGGGAATCGTCCGATTTATAATATATATATATATATATATATATATATATATATATATATATATATATATATATATATATATATATATATATATATATATATATATATATATATATATATATATATATATATATATATATATATTACAGAGAGAATGAAAGAGTGAACCATACACTAGGCATAGTAATCAACAGGATTAATGCACATTTTAAAATAGGAAAAATGGCGTAATTATTTTTGATCTAATTAGAGAATCTAAACGATAAATTCAACAGCTGTTTTTTTTTCATGTTGAAACGTATAAATATCTAAGTTATATAATTTCCCCAATATATCCATATTAGCAAAATCATTTCTCCTCGCTCACTTTATAACTCATCCCAAGACGTTATTGTGTCAGAATTGTTCGTGAAACCGTCGAATGTTCATCTATTCGCCCATTTATAGCCAGTTTCTTCCTGCTTTCAAAAGTATACTTTCCCCCTAAAGAATAATAAAGGGCAATACCGTGACTGGAACAATACACAAATAACCCTCACAGAGGAGACTGAAACTGAAGACGTTTCGGTCTGACTTGGACCATTAACTAGTCACACAGAGGCGTGAAGGGAAAGAAGCAGGAATATATATTCACGTTTCTGTGTGACTAGCTAATGATCTGAGTCGGACCGAAACGTCGTCATAAGTTTCATCCTCATATGTGCGGATTATTTGTATATACTTTCCCCCTAATGTCTCGCATCACTTTCATAATGTTACTCATTAAAAATAATACAAAATAAACTTTTGTCACAAAAGAAAACGTGTCCATTCGGCAACAAGTCTGGACTCGTGTTAACATTGGTACAACTACCGACAATATGTTAGGTAGCTAATGTGACATTTTATTGTGGCAACGTTTCGTTCTCCAGGAGCTTTGCCACAATAAAATGTCACATTAGTTGCACTTGTGTCCTTTTACTTAACAAGTCTGGACTCGGACTGAGGGAGGAGCCTAGTCACAGCCCAGATAAACATGACTCGTGGCACTTCAAACACTGGACGAGACCCAAACATCGAGAATCACATCTTAATGCACAGTTATGTAGCTTCTAATGTGTACTGACTTTCACTTTGTCATTAGCCCATTATATTGCTCCTGTTTTATGACGTACTTTAAGCGTTTATAAGCTTGACAACTGTCAACTGCAGCTCAGGTACAATTTTTAATTAATTACATTCAGCTTCGGTTAGAGTTACTCCAAGCCTGGACATGAATCCTCCCGCTGGTTCACAGGTACGTGCTGATGACGGTAACAGATTCTCTTAATCAAAGTCTCCGATGTCAGTCTCCCGAGCACTCACAATGTCGATAACTCTAAGCGTTTTCTCCCTTTAAGAGGATTGTCTTCATGCTCCTCAAGGACTTCTGAACCAAAGAATCGGAGTTTTCCTCCTCTTGTTTTTTTAACACATCGGTCGTTTTCCACTGAGGCAGAGGGGCCCGAAAAAGAAGAAACACTTTCATCATCACTCATTTAACCACTCTTGCCAGAGGCGTGCAGATACTACAGCTTAAAAACTGCAACATATATCCACCCCCTCCCCGCTATCCCATACATTAAATCTGATTACCTCTCATTCCCCAGCCGCTCTTCCATACTACCTATATAACCTACCCTACGATAATAATAATAATAAAATTATTAGTAGTATAATTTAAAAGTTTCCTCGTTGCGTAAAATGAAGAAAGGTTTACACATTCTCCAACTGTTGCTATGCAGTTCTTTGTTTCTTATTATCTTTCTTACTTTGACTAGTTCAGTTCTTCAACCTTCCGATTTCCTTACAAATGCCTTTTTTTTACAATGTCTCAACCCACCACTGCAAGTCCCTCGAGGCGTCTCTTTCTGCTGTCAAATCCTATCAGTGCTGATCTATTCCTATAATAGCTTTCTATTTCAACTCTTTCATAAATTTTCTTTTGTTTTCAATATTCAGTTGAATTTTATGGAATATAAGGTGAACCCCGAGGTGTATTTCTGTCAGTGTATATATGCTGAAAGATTACTTTAATGTCTATTTTCGGGATTAAATTATTATTGACTGGTGGAGAAAAGGTTGCGTGCTGCCATAATGGTTCTAGTGTAATCACTAGGCTTCAAATCTCATTAATTATTAACCAGAAGCCAATGTTAATCTCCCAATTCTCCCATGCATACATTTGCCTGCAAGAAGATAAACTTCATCACATTACTGGTTCGGGTTATTTCTGGTTTTGTTCTGCAATTGGTAGACCTTTAACCTGATGATTGGTTCGTTTCAATGTTACATGCACTCAGTTATGTTTACACTTCACGCCGCTATACTGCAGTCCTCTTTTTCTTCCCTGTTTCTTCCTTTGCTTGTGTTAACTGATTACAGTTGCATTCATTTTAGCCAGGATTTTTTTTTATTTCCGTTGTGATCTGTAGTCCTTATTTTTTTTTTTTACGACCAACATCGATCATTAGTTTTCGAACTAAAATGTGTAGTCATTTCCCATCGGTTCGAATTTTTCCAGGCTAGTCGATGGTGATCTTAATGAAATATGCTACTTGGGCACAAGCCGACAAAAGGTAACTGAAAGATACATGGACAGAATAAGTCTTTTATTGAACAACGTTTCTATGTCTTTGGAATTTTGTCAAAGCTCCGCCGAGAGGGAAATGGCGTTGCATAAAAGGTTTCTTCAGTCCATGTGTGCTTTTTTTTTTTATCTTAATCCCAGTGATAGCTTCTCTATCGTCGTCACCAATTATTCCTACACCGGCCTCTTCGTTGTTCTCGATGACATTTCCATCCAGTTAATTTATATATATAAGAGTCAGTCAGCTTCTGCTTGCTCTCCTGGCTGACTGTTACCATTAATGAATCCTTGACTTTTTCTTTGTTGCTCTCCTCTTTTCTGTTGCTAGTATCGCCATCTCACAGACCTCTGGGAAACATTTCACAAATATACGCCTTAGCTGTCTCCTTACTGTGGGTGGGCTGTCTGCCCTAAAAGTGTCGCTTGGGGCCATTACTGCTACCATCGTTCAGAGGCTTTGTTTACACCTTTCGTCGAGACTAGAGGCCATGCAAGTGTATTACTTGATTTTAAAAATGTCCTGTTGTTATCTGATTCTCGATGAAAAATCACCTGATGCTAATCTTGATTATATTATGACCTGAGCAATGGCTCGGTGTTTATTATTTGTTGTGAGTTTGTTTGACATTTGTATGTGTGACCGCTGAGTTAAGTGATTTATAATGAATTTTTTTCAAGATTTATTTAAGTGCAACGATTGTTATTTTTTCCAAACAAACCAGTGGCAATTTTGCCTATAACTTCGTGAAAATCTGAACGTCAAAAATAATTCGAATTTAAATATAGTAAAATTTTTTATATATATATATATATATATATATATATATATATATATATATATATATATATATATATATATATATATTTAATTTTCTAAAATTCCCTAGTTTCAGTAGTTTCACATCATCTGCAGAGATAAGTAGTATCTGATCCCTTCTGGCATCTCATTTACGCATATTACGAATAGTAGAGGACCTAGTAATGATCCTTGGAGGAACCCACTTGTTACACTAGTCCAACCTGACATTTTTCCTCTTCAATTTTCACTCTTCTGTCTTTCAGATATTCCTCCTTTATCAGCAAAATACAAATATTTTCCTATCCCCCCTTGCTTGTTTTTCTAACTTGATCTTCTAACTTGGATGAAGAACCATGTCAAATGCATTTTTTGCCGTCCAAAAAGATGCACTTCATTCACTTCACTCTTACTTTATATTTGTAATACTATTAGAGAAAAGTATATATTTAAGAATCCTATTTGGCAGTCACCCCGTCCGGGTTTCCAGTGTTCTGCTCTCCATCATTACTCACGGGATTATTTAAATTCATGTGGAAGATCTTAACTTGTAGGGATCTAACAGTGTCTAGGGAATGAGAGGTAATCAATGCAAGGAAAGATAGAATAGCTTCAATTTCTTGGATCAAGAGCCCTTCACCAGCATTAGGGCATCCCCCTCCTTTGCAGGGAGTAGCCATAGAAATATGTTGTCAGGTGTCAGGGTTGTTCATATGTTCATTTCCTTCAAAATCTTCATTTCCAACTTTACTGCCTTGGATGTTTTGTAGTGCACGTTGAACATATGTTCTGGTACCATTGCTACCTCCCATTATGTCTTGTTATTCCATGAATACTTTCCTGAATTTCCTATTTAGTTCCTCTTTCATCCAAGTGTGGTCTTCCTACTTTTAATTTTCATCACGTGTTCCTTTACAGTCCATTTTTGTATGTAACTATAAAGCAGTTTTTGCTCTACTTTGCTCCTTTTCTGCATAATTTTTAAATGTCTCAGATACTTTCGTAGTTCTTCAGCTTGCTTCCTGTTTTCTTTCCTCTCTGCGCTATATTTATTTCATGGTCTTTTGAACTGCATTGTATGATTTACCAAGTACTAGTATGAAGAGATTATTCAGTGCTTTCAATATAAAAAGTTAACATTATTATTAATTTTCTGCCATTATTACCAGTTTACAGTTGTCTTATCAATGTACCAGCCAGTACTAATTTGCTACAACCCTGACTAATTTACTGTTATTAGTCATTCTTTGAAATAGGCTATTAGCCAGAGCACATTTTGACGAAAGTGGTAAAATCTTCTCTCTAGTCAGCCCGACAGATGGATTGCTTAGGTTGTTAGTCAGTCACTGAGGCCACTCAGGCTCACCACTAGGATAACGTGAGCCATCGTTGGGATGAAGCTCAAACATCGACTACAATGCTAAGGTGATCTGGCGACGAGGTCACGGTGTTGTGATCCAGACTTTGGACTCCCTGCAGCCCTGGCTGAACCCCGGATTCTCTCTATATATATTCTCCAGCGTTTTTGAGAGACAAGGTGCAAAGAGTCAGGCTAAAATTACACAAACTTTATGTACGTCACAACTATGAACAAAACAGAGATGTGAGATACGTCACAATTATGGCAGATGAAGCTAGCATAACCCAGTATAAGCTATTATTTATAATCATTTAGCCTTAAGATAATTCTGAACTAATTTAAGCACAGCTAGGTCTAAAGAATATAGACCAAGACTGAGTTTTATAGTAAAGTTTTGTGTCATTTATATTAGGATGGATTTCATTATATATTTAGTAACGACGTTCTTATATCAAGTTTTGAAAGAAGTTCCTCACAAATCAGTCTAATGAATTTGTCTGACATGTTCACAAATAACGCATTAGAAATTTAGTCAGTCTTTGTATATTATTTATGTCTGTTTATTTAATATTTTTATTATAACAAGGTAGTATATCCATTGCTTAAGAATCACTATTTATACGTGCATGTTTATAATTTGTAAACATATTATTTCGAAGACATTTTTTTTAATGTAAATATAAATCTAGCATGTTGGTATTTTCAGGCATAAAGACACATTTAGGTCAACAAATTTCAAGGTAGATATAATATTTTCAGAATACTTTTACAAAGATATTTTCACAAAAAGTGAGTTTTGTGATAGCTATTTTATTTGTAATAACATCACCCAGCTTTTCTAATTCAAGTTTATAAGAGTAGGATGACATAACCTAGCACCAATTAAATCAATATTATTTTCAAACTCTTCATGTAAAAATTCTGAACTGAGGAAGGTTAAATAGATTAGTTGTCCTTCGAACATTCGATAAATTAACCTTTGGTTTCCTATAATTTCTATAACTGAAAGAAGCATATCTGTAAATAAAAACATTAGTGAAAAGTAAACATTTATTTGTTTCAACTGTTAATTGATAGTAGAAACTTGATATTTAACTTTCCCTCAAAATCTAAGTTTCATATTATTGACGGCATACAATATTGACCAGTTAAAACTTAATGGTAAATGTGAATGATACAAATTAATGTATACTGATAGGTGCTGTTTGCAATATAATCTTCGTTTTCAATAGTCATATGAGCTGAGTTCAAAATTGTGGAGAGACGGGATTCCCATGTATATACGAAGTGTTGCAAATCAAACTCATTACGGAAATTGAATAGATACGAATGGCTAACGAAATCATTATGACATGTTTATAAACGACTCTCCAAATGGAAGACTCAAACCCTGCTAGATTTTGGACTAGCTTGCCATGAGTTCGAATCCTCCATTCGGTGAGCTGAATAGATATATTTTGCATAAAGTTTTACAAGACTGACAATATTAACTGGTAATAGTAACTCAAACCTTCCTTCGGTTATAAGAGAGATATTTTTTTTTTTACTTTTAACATTGTGTATGATTATTTAATTTGACAACATCGAAGTTAATGAAAAGAAGGTCATACCTCCACCTTGATGAGCCCCTTAGGTCTCACAGGATAATGGGTCTTATCCAGTCCATGATGGTAAGATTCATGATATGATGCTGTTGTGCCTTGATTAATGAGATGCTTTTATTATTATTTAAATGGTTTCTAAGATTACTGTGGTTTTAACGCTGTAATGTGTATTTCTTAACATAAAGTAATTTGATGAATCTTGCAGATTATACTTTTAGAAATGTAATTTTTCATATATAAAAGAGATACCTTAATATGTAATCTGAGCATCAAGCACTTTCTTGATGCATCAGTCACTTGTTTAAAGCACAAAATGTTCCCTGAAAATGTGACTGAATTATCACCAAAGCTTTTAGAAACAGCTAGTGAAGGGCACTGGACCCAAGAAATTAGAGCTCTTCCCATCTTTGGATTAAACTGATTGCCTCGTGTTCCCTAGGTGCTATGAGACCCTTACAAGTTTTAAGACTTCCTCATGAATGTTATGTTGATATAAGTTCCTAAAAATTGTATTTAATTGCAATTTTTCAATAACTGTAAAGATAGGAGATATCAAAGATATTGACAAGTCCAATGCAACATCCCCTTCCTTATCTTATACCTATTATCTTATCAAGATGTACAAGCATCACAGTCCTCCCCTGATACCTAGAAAACCCTTGTACTCACCTCAACCGTGACACCCCGCAGGTGATGATCCACCTTCACCTGCGGAGTGTTCTTAGGTACGAAGCTGTAGAACTGCTCGCCGTTCTTGTACCACCTGACTGAGTAGAAGCCCATGACACCAGCATCCCACAGGCACTCGAGGTGGGCAGGGCGACCTACTATACCAGGGTTTGGCACCTTCACGTTATGAACCTGCACTCCCGCGGCACCTGTGGGGGATGTCCCTCTCATTATGGTGATAGAGGGATAGATAGGAAGGTAGTGGAACATGCATATATATATATATATATATATATATATATATATATATATATATATATATATATATATATATATATATATTTACATATGCCGAATAGGTAAAACTTGCGATTTTGGCTTAAATAGCAACGCACTTCTTGCTAAATAGGACAAGCGAAAATTTGTGTATGTAATAATTTCGCTAAAGTCATTCTGGACCTAACGAAAAATATATTTTATTGTGTTTGTTTATCATTAAATTATTATAAACTTATGTAAAATATATTTAGTTGGATTAGGCTAAATTAAATTGCGCTTGTTATAATAAGGTTAGGTAAGTTTCTAAGGTTCTTTTGGTACAAAATCATTAATTTTTATATTACATAAATGAAAAAAAATATATCTTTAAATGTATACGAGAAAATTTTAGAAAGGGCTTAATTTTAAATGAGTTCTTGCTAATTGACCAGTTTTACCTATTGGGCACGACATATATATATATATATATATATATATATATATATATATATATATATATACACTATTTAGTACAATACAAAATGTTTGTGAAATACATTTCATTTACATAGATGTGTTTGCTAACAATATAAATCGAACATTTCATACAGCCCTTCAGAGCTGGGACGGATATCCAAGATACAGAAGGCATTAGTCTTCTCAATTGTAACTTGTAGATATTAGAACAGAAAACTAGCTGCTCTGGGATCTTTGTTTTCCCTGATGAGTCTTTGCTTAAATCCTTCAGGAACTCTAATGAGCTCTTTCTCCGTGAGCCAAGGGTCTCAAAATTCATTGAAACATACATGTAATGGTGAGCAAATTCAGTGTGTTTTCTAGACTTTTGGAACTTCCTGAAGCTAGAAACTGCACCTCTTTCATCTATGGTTCTTTCTATCACGCACCTGCTGCTTGCTATCTGTCCCACATCTGTTGCATGTTTTTTGTCCCACACCTGCTGTTTGCTATCTGTCTCACACCTGCTGCTTGTTATCTGTCATACACCTGCTGCTTCCTATCTTTCCCAGACCTGTTGCTTGCTATCTGTCCCACACCTGCTGTTTTCCATCTGTTCCACACCTGCGTGTCATCTGTCCCATACCTGCTGCTTGCCATCTGCCCCACATCTGCTTATCTGCCATACACCTGCTGCTTCCTATCTATCCCAGACCTGTTGCTTGATATCTGTCCCACGCCTGCTGCTTTCCATTTGTTCCACACCTGCGTGTCATCTGTCCCATACCTGCTGCTTGCCATCTGTCCCACACTGGCTGTTTGCCAGCTGTTCCACACGTGCTTCTTGCCATCTGTCCAGGTTTGCAAGATATCTCAATAAGGATGATATCGTCTGCTATCGGATCTATATACTTAGGGCGGCTCCCTTACTGCTGGGCATCCGACTTTTGCAAGGCTCCTCCTGACGATGTTAACCCCTTAATGCCTTGTAATCGTTCCCTTGGATCTTCAACAAACAAGAACTTTCCACTCTAATTGGTCTTCCAGTGCACTGGTACACCTTTGTTCGGTGATAATAGGGGCGACAAGGCGAAGAGTAACTCAAATACAATTTGTCTGAATGACGAGGTGTGTGTGCCTGGAGAGGAATTAGGAAAAGCCTAAAGAAAATCTCCTGCATAAAAAGCTCTTACTACCAAGAGGTGATCTCTCATGCATTGTAGAGGCTTTATGCTCCATGTCTGGGCTATACTATTACGACTGTTCGTATTTGTTAGGGAGAATTTGTCTTGTTAGAGTATTTCAAAGCCTAGCTCCATTAATGAAATTTACGTTGTGAACTTCAACACTATCCCTAAGGTGTTAAAAAAAGAATCATGTTAAAGATTCGCTGGATACTACACAAGAAAATACGAAAGCAGAGAGTGTTATCTTCAAAGCCTTGTGGACACCTATGTCCTTTAGTCTGACTTGAAGTGTACTTCAATTCAATTCTCCATCTAGAGTTGGATTGAGTACTTTTTAAATATCGACTTCAAGAGACTGCCATATTCATTTAGTGTTGGGCTGTTATGTGAAGTCGCTTTTGTTATTAAACGTATTACTCAGGACAAACACTTTGTGAAAAGATACAAAGCGTAATAATAATAATAATAATAATATATTTATTATTATTATTATTATTATTATTATTTAAGCATGATAAAATGTTTGTACAGAGCTGGGTGCCCTTTAGTTGTGCATGCAGAAAGCCCATTGTTATGCAGAGTATTTCGTGCAAATGTCTAGAATGCCTATTCATTATTCTTCAATGGTATTAGTCACTAGACGCAGGATGTTGATAGTTGGGTCAGTGACTGAGATCATCTTGCAATGGGAAGGATTTAGGAGTTCCATGACCTCTCGTTGTGTCTTCACCTGGTCAAGACCTTCTTGCAGGAACTCCTTTATTCCTGCCAATCATCCATCATCCAGGTCAATCGGCTACAAATTTTGCTAATCGTTATGTACAAGAGAATTGGAGCTAGAAATGGATCTCTTAGCTGAACACTCTTCGACGAAGTGATTGCATGCTACCCAAACATAAACAAACACTTCTTGCTATATACACCTGAAGCGACAAGTGAGGAGACTAGGGAAAAGTGTTCGGAAATTAAATTAAATGCATTCCTGAAATCTAATTTTTATACTGAATTGTGTTCAGGTAGGTTACTGAGAGAGAGAGAGAGAGAGAGAGAGAGAGAGAGAGAGAGAGAGAGAGAGAGAGAGAGAGAGAGAGAGAGAGAGAGAGAATGAGAGGTGCGTCCAAGACACTTTCCTTTCTAGTAACCCACAAGAGTACTGTGTGGATGTATTATCCAGTATCACCTCTGACATCTACCGGCTGTACTTTGGGCAGGGTAAATGCTTTTTTCTTTCTTTTAGTCCCAGTTCGAAAAAAAATACAAGAGCTGAGCGGTAGCCAACATTATTGACCACAACCCCTGTCAGTCAGTCACTGATAAAACGCCTTGTAGAACAATTTCAAAATAAATGGCAGAATTTGCTATTGCATTCAACTTTGTAACATTCATAATTATTTTGCTCTGCAAGAAACCTCCAGATGACCTTCACTATGTGACATCAATCCCTGGATAAACGGTGACCATGTGGCCTGGCTGGCAAAGCTCTCGCTTCACACACGGAGTGCCTGGGTTCGATTCCCGGCGGGGTGGAAGCATTTCGACGCTTTTCCTTACACCTGTTGTCCTGTTCACATAGCAGCAAATAGGTACCTGGGTGTTAGTCGACTAGTGTGGGTTGCATCCTGGGGGGACAAGATTGAGGACCCCAATGGAAATAAGACAGACAGTCCTCGATGACGCAGTGCCTTTCTTGGGTTATCCTGGGTGGCTAACCCTCCGGGGTTAAAAATCCGAACGAAATCATACTTCATCTTATCTTAAAACGAACACTGATGGTGCAGTGATTTTGATCAGGTATTACAGTATCAGAAATCTCTAGCTCAGTTATTCAACGGGTGCAACACAACAGCTTATTGTTGAAAATAGTTGTAGAACAACCATCTGTATGGACACTTACCTCGCTCTGTCAAGATCTTCGTCTAGTCATGACTCGATAAAACTTGAAGACATAGCGAAACATTGTCCCAGAAGCGGCGTGTTCTGGCACTGTATCACTACCTGCGAGGAGTGCCAGATCAACCAGGCTGTTGATGGCTGAGATAACATGAGAATCGAGGAACACTGCAGCAGGCCTACTACCCCCATGCTAGGCAAGTCTTTCTCAAAACCAATCATTTCCACCCATCTATTTGTCTAACCTTTTCCAAAAGCTGTTAGGCATTAGGTGAGTGAGCGGGCCAGGCCCAGGCTGGCCAGGCTGGCCGCCGAGAGTAGGAAAACTCTACAAACCTGTCACAGGTAAATCACAGGCTACAGATGAGCAAGATTCACGTATTGTACTCATCTGCTTGTCGGTACTTTATATCATTTACATAATTACCCAAGTTACAGGTTTCTTGTTATTCATTATAAATTATTTGAGTGCCTAACTGAGAACAGTTGTTAATGAGGCAGATTCTACGTCACTTAGTAAGTGCCAGGGTAGCACAAAATGTGATTGTTCCTTCGCCATGAAAAGTCATTTATCTAAGATGACTGGGCCAACGAGCCGACAAGTGTTATACAGACACGTAACACAGAGAGAGTTTCTATTTTAGACAACGACTGACCCAGGAATGAGCTTTATAAAAAACAAATCCTGATCGAAAAGGCGTTGAAAATAAAGGCGTGACCTGCCTCACGCGACCCTGTACTTCACTGACCTACTTTAGCTGCTTCCCTCATACTATGTCTACGCAGGTAACCACTTATTAACATCAACAAGTCCGGGATGCTGAGAGGCCTCACGCGCATCAGTTATCACCTTGCAGCTAAACTGTTGCAGGCAGAGCAGAACAAGATGCATTTTGTTTTGACTGAAATGGTGACGCTGGCTTCTGCAAAGCTTGAGGTCACACTGGAGCTGTAGCAGTGCTGTAGACACGGCAATAAAGACGACTTGGTGATGAGATGTAGATGATACAGGCGAGTCGTAGATGATACAGGCGAGTCGTAGATTATATAAACAACTCGTAGATGACACAGGTGAGTCGTAGATGACACAGGTGAGACGTAGATGACACAGATGAGTCGTAGATGATACAGGGGAGTCGTAGATGATACAAACGTTTTGTAGATGATACAGACGTGTCGTAGATGATACAGGTGAATCGTAGATGACACAGGCGTGTTGTAGATGATATAAATAATTTGTAAATTATACATATGAGTTGAAGATGATGAAGTTGATGTACACAACATTACGTCACTAGTGGTGCTGATGTACACATGACGTCACTAGTGGTGCTGATGTACACATGACGTCACTAGTGGTGCTGATGTACACATGACGTCACTAGTGGTGCTGGTGTACACATGACGTCACTAGTGGTGCTGGTGTACACATGACGTCACTAGTGGTGCTGGTGTACACATTACGTCACTAGTGGTGCTGATGTACACATGACGTCACTAGTGGTGCTGGTGTACACATGACGTCACTAGTGGTGCTGGTGTACACATGACGACACTAGTGGTGCTGGTGTACACATGACATCACTAGTGGTGCTGGTGTACACATGACGTCACTACTTGCTGGTGTACACATGACGTCACTACTTAATCTAGCTTAATCTAAACTAATCTAGCGTAGCCTGACCTAATCTAACCTAGCCTAACATAATGTAGACTAGCCTACACTATCCTAATCTCACCTAATCAAATTATATTTAATCCAACATAACCTTGGCTAACATAACTCATTTCTACCTACTGTAACCTAACCTAACTTAACAGAGCCTATCCAAGCCTAACCTAACTTAACAGAACCTTAAATTTCTCATGGGCTAAGACATTCACAGGACATATTAAAATTAATATATTTACTCCTGTAAACTTTAAAATAGTAGCCAAATGGCTGAAAATTAGCACAATATATGACATTATTTCTTTTGTAAACTCGTAGCAATTTTCAAACGATTTTGTAAGATATTTTTGTTTAATATTGAAGAAAAATATCAGGCTATGGTATTTTACACAACATTTGGCTGGGCTAACTGCTGCTGTGAGGGTTACAAAGTTGTGGGTTTATTCTGTCTCTCAGCTTAGAAAATACCTTTTATAAAACTATTTTTTTTCTGGGAAATCATCTTTAAAAAAAAGTGAACACACTAGTTTCTTGCCTCACTTTGTCTCTTCTTCTTTTTCTTCTTTCTCGTCTTCCTCTCCTCTTTCACGCTCATCTCTCCCCCCTCTCTCTCCTTTCTCGTCTTCCTTGCACCACTCCTACTTATCTCTTCCTTTTTTCCTCGCCTTCTTCCCTCCTCCTCTTTTGATTTTCTTAGTCCCCTCCTCCTCCTCCTCCTCCTCCTCCTGTCTTCTCCCTTCCTCCTTCCTCCCATTTCCTTTCATTCTCTTCTCCACCATCAATTTCTTACACATTCACTATACTACACTTTTAATTATATTGAAGCAAAATATATGTTAATTACTAAATTACCTTAAATATCTTAAAGCCCATAGAATAATATAACACCACTTCAGATTACCTTAAGCATTAGAATAGCTAAAATGAAGAAGAACATTTCAAAAGGTATTCAGATTACATAGACTACAATAATTCTCACTCTTTCTTGCACACTCAGATTTAGTAAATAATCTTCAAAATATTTAAAACAAAAATAAGTTAACTCGTTCTGCTGGAATAAATTAATATAATAATACACAGTGAGTCTGAGGTTTCCTTGATTTTTCTCATGAAATTCAATTGAGCAAGTTAATGTAGGTCAACAACGTAAAATTACATGAGTGATACCTTAGCATTAATGGATAACATAATGTTTAATCAATATCATTATCACCGTTATAATAATCATAATTTTTATTACTGCTCAATGACAGCACCAGATTGTAAAAGACTGCCGCTGCTAAGCCTCACATAGCAAGACCCACTCCTAGTTCTCTCTCTCTGCCGTGAGTGTCCATCACCCTGGAAACTTCCTTACACTAGGAGCATTGATGCTCTTACCCACAATGATTGCAAATGTTTCTGTGGCAAGGACAAATATGATCTGCATATCTAAATTGTGAGAGTTTCAAGGAATGCCATGTAAAACACAACAGTGCTTGACTTAGAAAGAACTTTCCGTCCTTTTTCTTTCCTGGTTCTCCTAATAATTTTCCCCATGAGGTCATACATCCTAGGAAAAATGGCAAAGCTCAACAAATATAGGAGCATAAACCATCGGTTTAATTTGTTCCAGTTGCACCTTGTCTTGTCTCCTGAAAAATCTTACCTAACCTAACGTAACCTAACCTTCATAAATGTTACCTTCCTTACACTCCAAACGCACGTCAGGTCATAAAAATCATTTGCCTCCACTCACTTGTATCTAACACGCTCACACAAGCCTCTTGGATTCCAAGCTTCTTGCATACAAACCTCTTTTACCCCCCTCCCTCCCACCTTTCTTACCCCACCTTCCATCCACTACATACTTATACATCCACCAAGTCATCCTATTCTCCATCTTCTCTAAATGTCCAAACCACCTTAACAGCCCATTCTCAGTCCTCTGAATAATACTTTTAGTAACCCCACACCTCCTAATCTCCGAATTACGAATACTCTCCATGATACACACCACGCATTGCCCTCAGACACATCTGTACTGCCTCCAGCCTTCTCCTTGTTGCAACATTCACAACCAATGCCTCGCACCTATATAAGAGCTTGGAGTTAATGCAAAATGAAGCTCTCAGAATTATTCTTGGCTGTCCCAAATCTACAAAGGGTTCTTAATATGAGGAAGGAGCTTGGTATTTCTAATATCAGTGATAGGATTATTGAGATCAACACTGTACTCGGTATTAGAATGTTAAAAAATGAACTAGATACTGTCACTATGAATCTTACTAAATGTCTAGAAGTAAATACACATAGATCTAAATAGATTGTGAAAACATGCAATTATATTAAGTTTTATAACCTGCACGAACTGTATCACTGTAGACAACAAGATCATTTCACTCCTCCATGGAAGATGTGTTCATTTAATATCACATACCTGCAAGTCCCTCCCAAGAAGCTCATTGCTAGTAATCCCTTCATTAAATCACTTATTAAAGCAACTGCCCATGAAGAAATTTCCCGCCTAGCTGGTAGTAATAACTTATCACAAGTTATATACACTGATGGATCTAAACAGGAGTCTTCTGGCAGGGCTGCATCTGCTCTTGTTGCCACCTCCCTAGTTAGGAACGATAATAAATTTGTTGAACTAGGCATAAGAATTAACAACTGGGCGTCTACACTGCAAACTGAATTGTTTGCAATCCTAATGGCACTAAAGCTAACTTATGACACTGAGCTTGACTCTATCATCATTACTGATTCTATGTCATCACTGCAGGCTCTTGAAAAAGGAATTAATGTACAATTGCTATGGATTCCATCACACATTGAATTATTCATTCATGATAAAGTTGATATGTTAGCCAAGAAGAGCACCCAGAAGGAGAATGTAGAATATAACTTTGGTATGTGTCTAGCATTAGGAATAATATTAGGAGAAGTAAATAATGAAAATGAATGATATAGGAATGTAGTTAGAAGCCTGAGTAGATCTATAACCCACAATGATAACATGAACATAGATAAGTATGTTTATGGAGCAACTTGCAATGTGAACAGACTGACTGATGTTGTAGTGGCCAGGCTTAGGCTTGGTTACAATTACTTCCGTCAGTTTGGGAGACACACAGATGATGATCAAACCAAATGCAAATTATGTGGTAAGGCATATGGTCACTGTCTTGAACATTATGTGCTTAATTGTCCACTTATTGAGGAATATAGAGATAGACAAGTCTATAGAGATACAGACATCTTATTAATGAAAATAAGATACCAGATATACTAAGCAAATTTCCTAAATTTGCTTGTAACAGGTAAGTGAACTGTAGATATAAATCCAAATGTATACCTGTTAACCCTTTTGGGGCCTAGTTCCTAGGACTTTTGTGTATCCATATGCTCTTGCGCTACCGTCCACAGGATGGATATGGGGTGCACAATAAACTAGCCACTTCGGTGGCAAAATCTAAATCTATATAAGTGTTGATATTCACCCTATTACATGCCTTTTCTAAATCCATAATATGCTTTAATGTAAACACAGTCTACACATCCACTACCCTTCCTAAAACCTTCTTGTTCATCTGCGATCCTGCTCTCCGTCTTGCCCTAAATTTAAAAAAAAAAACTCCATACACTTTACCTATAATTCTTACACTCTTTTTTATTCCCTTATCCCTTATACAAAGGCACTATGCAAGCTCTCATAGGCATCCTCCCCTCTTTCATATATTTATTGAACAAAAAACCAACAACTCCAAAACTATATCCCCACCTGCTTGATCCCATCAATACCAGCTGCTTTACCTTCTTTCATTTTATCTACTACCTCACGCACCTTCCCCACACTCACATCTGGCTCTCATTCCTAAAAGATATACCTCCCTGGCCAATGCACAAAATTACTGCCTCTCTTTATTAACATTTAACAGCTCCTGACAATATTCCTTCAATCTTCTCAATACCTCCAACTCCCAATCAAATAATACCCTTATTGTGTTTTAACTGTTAAACCCATTCGTTTCTTAAGCTTTCTCAACTTATTATGCTCACTCCAAAACTTTTTCTTATTTTCAGCAACATTTGTTGACAAAATCTCACCTACTCTCTCCTTTGCTATTTTCTTAACTCTCCCTCACCACTTTCTTGACCTCTCTCTTACTTTTCATTTACTCCACCCTCCTTTTATCACTTCTGCTTTGTAAAACCCTCTCATATGCTAAGTTCTCTCTTTCCACTCCCAGACTTCCTTTACATCATTATTCCACCAATCTCTCCTCTTCCCTCTCGCACCCACCCTCCTATAGCCACAAACTGCTGCATTCTCTAACAGTTTTACGAGCTTCATATCTCTACCAGTTCCTCTTTCACTTCACCTTACTTCTGATTGATTTGTTGGCTATTTTTCTTGCTTCATTTTTTTTCGTACTTGGTATGAATAATTCTTTTTCCACTTGAAATCTCGATTCTGTTACCTCCAGTTTTTACTGTACAACTTTGCCACCCAATTTCCTTTCCCATTATACTTATCTCTGAAAATATATCATGACATTACAATTCCTTCTGTAATCAGATTTCCTGTTACATAATTCCTCCATTCCAGAATGTACTCATAACTAAGTAGCAAATGATCGCCGGCACCGAGTAATATCCTCAAAGATGATTATAGCTATGTAAAATTCACTCTGTGTGAGTACCAGGTTGAGTCCTGCTGGGTCATCATACCCTCTAACTTTCCTTGTTTCCTTTACGTGTTTGCTCAGTTTTCTCAGACATTCTCCTTATGAATGAAGTCTCCTAGTGGCAGGAGTTTACCTTTACTTATTCTTGCTTTCTTTCTGTCACTGTTTCTAACATGTGAATCACTGTCCTGTTATTCCCATCTTACCCCTCATTTGACCTTCTTTTGTTTGGTTACACTGTATTTCACAGTGTCTATTATATAATCACTGAAATATTCCTTCTCCAAGTTTTCTAATGTATTTATGTGTGTGTACTTATCTATATGTAGTTGTAAGGGTCGATTCACAGCTCCTGGCCCCGCCTTTTTGCTGGTCGCTATTAAGTTCACTCTCTCCTTCCTACAAGCTGTGTGTGTACTCACTTGTTTGTACTTGTCTATTTGTGGTTGCAGGGATCGAGTCACAGCTCCTGGCCCCGCCTCTTCGCTGGTCACTACTAAGTCCATTCTCTCTTCTGCTCCATGACCTTTATCGTACCTCTTCTTAAAGCTATGTATGGATCCCCCCTCCACTACATCACTCTTGGAGTTGTTCTACTTCGTGACAACTCTATGACTGAAGAAGTACTTCCTAACATCCTGTTACTCGTCTGTTAGCTGTAGTTGTGTGTGTGTTTGGGGAAGTGTAGGGTTTAAGGGGGAGAGGGACAGGGAGAGTGATGGAAGGGTGGAGAAAGAGGGGGAAGGGGGCTAGAGGTAAAAGGGGTGGAAGGGAAGAAGGAAAAGAAAAGACGGGGAATAGAGGGAGGGAGGGAGAGGAAGAAAAGGGGAGAGGAGAAGGAGCAAAAGAGAGAAGGGAGAGGAAGAGGGGAGAGAAAGAGATGGAGAGAGATTATGGCGGTGTGTTGTAAGGGGGAGAGGGAGGGGGCCAGGGAGAGTGATGGAGGGAGACCAGGGAGAGTGATGGGGGTGGAGCAAGAGTGGGAGAAGAGGATGAGAAAGGTGGCTCTGGTGGTCTGGTGGCTAAAGCTCTCGCTTCACACGGCGAGGGCCTGGGTTCGATTCCCAGCCAGGGCAGAAACATTGGGCGTGTTTCTTTACACCTGTTGTCTATGTTCACCATCAGTAAAATGGGTACCTGGGTGTTAGTCGACTGGTGTGAGTCGCATCCTAGGACACTGACCTAATTTGCCCGAAATGCTCAGCATAACAAGGGACTTTCTATATAGTAGTATGTCACTGATGTCAGCTAGGCCTGTATACCTTGTACATGTACTTGTAGTAAATAAAGATATATTATATTATATTATATTATTATAAGGGGAGGAGATAGAGGAAGAGGGATGGGGTAGGGGAGCCCTAACGGTCAAAGGCTGTGTGAATTAGTGCCCTTGTATTATGTACCCACTTGTTTGACTGTGTATGTGTGTGAGTGTTTATGAATCCTTATGTATCCTTATGTCCTTATGTACCCACATATGTAATACCTATGTACCCAATCCCTTGGTTCCCCTGTCTCTGTCTTTGTGTGCTTAAAATTACTATCAGTTGAATAGTCCTACTGGACCTCACCTACTGCGTGCCACCACCCTACCAAGGTTATCTATCTTCACCCACCAAGATTGTTTTCATTCTAAATGCTAAGATCTGTATGTATGATAATCACTCCGGAGCAGGGTGTGTGTGTGTGTTTGATGGTGTCCCTCACTAGCTTATCATGCATGTGTGTGTGTGTGTGTACTCACCTACTTATAGTTGCAGGGATCGAGACTCAGCTCCTGGCCCCTCACCCTTCTATATATCACTAATACTACTAAGTCTACTTATGTCTACAAGTGCCTGAAAGAAAAACACGTGTGCTTGTGTGTGTATCCTTAAATGTTATTACATGCTAGTAAATGCTGTTTACTCTATTTCTGATAGCTCGGGGAGTGACCCTTAGGTTCCAGCTTGCAGAGACTGGCACTGTTGACCCCGTGCAACACAACTAGATGAATATTACTTGAGGCTGAAAGTGGCGCTGAAGACGATCTCGCCGCTCCCTGCAGAGAATGTCGTACTCTCCATCTATGTTATTCTGATCACTTTGCTCCTATGATCAGTTACACTGATCTGATGTATATGTATATATATATATATATATATATATATATATATATATATATATATATATATATATATTCTGCAGGCACCCATCAAGTGTTTACATTTAACTGGTGGTACTTCACTTCTTTCCTTATTTAAGACACAGCCTGAATATGGCAGTAAACACTTCCTGGAGGCCTACTGCCAACCTTCACTATTTTTATTTTGTTTCTATTTTATTCCTATTGTTTATTATGTTATGGCACTTGTTATATGTTACCTCACAGTTCACTCACTAACCAACATGACTTTCACTTGAATTTCTGACTTTGGGTTTACTTGTCCTTGTCGGTTGACTCTCAAGCTGTCTGCAGCAGTGCCTTGTAGGCCTCAAACCGGCTTTGGCACTTTCGAATTTCTTGAGATTTGAGTCTTCCTCTCGCCTATTTCACTTTTTAAGACCTCTTGTCACTTTTTGGGTAGTTCTCTGACCCAGACACTAGCACTGGCTTCTGCTAAGAGCTAAAACACGCCCTAAAAACACTAAAATTCTGGGAGCCTTGTTGCCCTGCACTTTGACCGCGCACGGTGTGTGTGTTAGTTACCATTTTGTTCTAGGCACATGTCGATTAGACACTAGGCCTGTTGTATGTGTGTGTGTGTGTACTCACCTAATTGTGGTTGCAGGGGTCGAGGCTCAGCTCCTGGCCCCGCCTCTTCACTGACCGCAACTGGGTCCCTTCTCTCCCTGCTCCCTGAGTTTTATCAAACGTCGTCTTAAAGCTATGTATTGTTCCTGCCTCCACTACATCACTTGCCAGACTATTCCACTTCCTGACTACTCTATGGCTGAAGAAATACTTCCTAACATCCCTTTGACTCATCTGAGTCTTCAACTTCCAATTCTGTGTGTGTGTGTGTGTGTGTGTGTGTTAGTTACCATTTTGTCCTAGGCACATGTCGATTAGACACTAGGCCTGTTGTATATATATATGTGTGTGTGTGTGTGTAAGGAAACACTTCGAAATGTTTCTGCCCCGCCGGGAATTGAACCCGGGCCCTCCGTGCGTGAAGCAAGAGCGCTAGCCACCATGTACTCACCTAATTGTACTCACCTAATTGTGGTTGCAGGGGTCGAGACTCAGCTCCTGGCCCCGCCTCTTCGCTGTCCGCTACTGGGTCTCTGCTCTCCCTGCTCCATGAGCTTTATCATACCTCGTCTTAAAACTATGTATGGTTCCTGCCTCCACTATATCTTTCTCTAGACTATTCCACTTCCTGACTACTCTGTGGCTGAAGAAATGCTTCCTAACATCCCTTTGACTCATCTGAGTCTTCAGCTTCCAGTTGTGTCCCCTTGTTTCTGTGTTCCCTCTCTGGAACATCCTGTCACTGTCTACCTTGTCGATTCCCCGCAGTATTTTGTATGTCGTTATCATGTCTCCTCTGACCCTTCTTTCCTCCAGTGTTGTTAGTCCTATTTCCCTCAACCTTTCTTCATAGGACAGACCGCTGAGTTGTGGAACTAACCTTGTCGCAAACCTTTGCACTTTCTCATGTGTGTGTGTGTGTGTGTTAGTTACCATTTTGTCCTAGGCACATGTCGATTAGACACTAGGCCTGTTGTATGTGTGTGTGTGTGTGTGTGTAACGAAACACTTCGAAATGTTTCGGCCCCGCCGGGAATTGAACCCGGACCCTCCGTGCGTGAAGCAAGAGCGCAAGCACCATGCCATCGTGTGTGTGTACTCACCTATTTGTACTCACCTATTTGTGGTTGCAGGGGTCGATTCATAGCTCCTGGCCCCGCCTCTTCACTGATTGCTACTAGGTCCTCTATCTCCCTGCTCCATGAGCTTTATCAAACCTAGTCTTAAAACTATGTATGGTTCCTGCCTCCACTATGTCGTTTCTAAAATATTCCACTTCCCGACAACTCATGACTGAAGAAATACTTCCTAACATCCCCTTTTACCTAGGAGTCCAACTTCAATT
>WNWK01009744.1:0-74603 GCA_009830355.1 Cherax destructor
ATTCCACAGCACTCCACACCCTTCCTGTACTCTCCACAGCACTCCCACCCCCTTCCTGTACTCTCCCACAGCACTCCCACACCCTTCCTGTCCCCCTCCTTCCTGACTCCCAGCATTCACACCCTTCCTGTCTCTCCACAGCACTCCACACCCTGTACCTCTCCACAGCACTCCCACACCCTTCCTGTACTCCCCAGCACTCACACCCTTCCTGTACTCTGACACCTACCCTTCCTGAACTCCACCACAGCACTCCCACACCATCCTGTTCTCTCCCAGACCTCTCCAACACCCATCCTGTACTCTCCCAAAGCTCTCCGACACTCATCTTGTATTCTTGCCAGAACTCTCCAACACCCATCCCCTCGTCTCTCCCAGAACTCTCCAACACCCATCCTGACTCTTCCCAGAGCTCTCCGAACACCGTCTGTACTCTTGACTCTCCAACACCCATCTGTACTCCCCGAGACCTCTCCAACACCAACCTGCACTCTCCCAGAGCTCTCTAACACCCACTAGTACTCTCCAGAGGTCTCCGACACTCATCTTGTACTCTCTCCAGAATCTCCAACACCCATTCTGTACGTCTCCAGAATTCTCCAACACCCATCCTGTACTCTCCCAGAACTCTCCAACACCATCTGTACTCTCCCAGAACTCTCTAACACCCAACTGTACTCTCCCAGAACTCTCCAACACCCATCCTGTACTCTCCCAGAACTCTCCAACACCATTCCTGTACTCTCCCAGAGCTCTCCAACACCCATCCTGTACTCTCCCAGACTCTCCAACACCCATCTTGTATTCTCTCAGAACTCTCCAACACCCATCTCAGTACTCTCCCAGAACTCTCCAACACCCATCCTGTACTCTCCCAGAACTCTCCAACACCCATCTGTACTCTCCCAGAACTCTCCAACACCCATCTTGTACTCTCCCAGAACTCTCCAACACCCATCCTGTACTCTCCCAGAGCTCTCCAACACCCATCCAGTACTCTCCAACAACCATCCTGTACTCTCCCAGAACTCTCCAACACCCATCCTGTACTCTCCCAGAGCTCTCTAACACCCAACAGTGTTGAAAAAAGAGGTTCTACTTCTTCAGGAGGAAAATAGGATGCTGAAGCTTCACCTAAATTGGTTTGGGAGTGAGTGTGAGATGGTTGGTGCTGGTGAGGAGGAAATGGTTACCAACAGTGAGAGTGGCAGCCGCTTTAAGTGGCAAGTAGTTCACAATTCAGGAAGAAGGAAGGTAAGGACGGTTAATAGACAATATGTGAAGATAGGAAATCGATTCTCTGTTGACCAGGACGAGTGTACTTCAGTGGTTAGTGAGGTTAAAGGTACCATTGACTCCCCTGCTAATCAAGGTAAGAATATTCTGATTGTGGGAGACTTTCAGGTAAGATATATGGACCGTGCTTTTTGTAACAGAGATAGGAAGGTCAGACAGAGGGTGTGCCTCCCAGGAGCTGGTGTTGGTGACATAGTCAGAAGGTTGGATAAATTATGTCAGGTAATGGGAACAAGCCCATTCGTCTAGAAGGTTGGGTAATATTATGTCAGGTAATGGGAACAAGCCCATTATCTGTCTAAGTGCTGGTGGAAAAGGGCATTGGGAAGGGCAGGAGACAGGAGCTACTGGAAAAACAGGTCAGCCATAGAAGTAGTCAGGTTTAAGGAGGGATCCCAACTATGGAAAATTTTGCCAGGGAGTGAACAATAATGGGTGTCTAACAATGGTATACATTGTTAGACGGGTACTGCAAGGAACTTAACCCATTCAAAAAACTGGGACAAATTTATACAATGATATATGGGGATGGGGTTCATCTCTCTGGGGCTGGGGTGGTTGCATTAGCCAATTCGATTAGGGTCATTGGAGACTTGTCTAGGACTTTAAAATATAGATTATAGAGGTATGGGTGTTTGTGGGAAACATCAGGCTGCAGTATTAAGGTTAAACACCAGATATTACCAGGGTACCTCAGGGATATGTTTAAAAGACAATATTCAAAATAAAGTTGCTAGTAAAGGCAAAGCAATTGATTAGCAAACAAAGAGATAGAGGGGGGCAACGAGTGACTAGCTTCCTTAAGGTTTACACAAAAAGTAGGGGTCCAAGAAATAAGATAAAATGAGCTAAGATTACTTGCAAGTTCAGGTAATATAGATATTATTGCTATGACAGAAACCTGGGGTTTAACCTGAAAGATAGAGAAATGCCTTCTGAGTGCAACATACAGGGTTATAAACTATTCCACACTGATAGGGTCAACAGGAAGGGTGGTGGAGTGGCGAGGTTGTCGAGATAATTTAAATTGTTGTGTTAGACAAGATATAAGATTAGAAACATAGGACACAGAATTGTTTGGCTAGTTTCTCGGGGGGTCGTGAAAATTAATTTTTGTGATTTACAGGCCCCCAAGCCTGGGTAGGGGGTGCAGTAAGCCGTTAATGGGACGAAATTCATAAGGCGTCTAGATATGAAAATGTTGTGTTAATGGGAGATTTAACTTTAGACAAATTATTGGCAATAAGGGGCCCAGATATGAAAATGTTTGGTTTAAAGGGAGATTTTAACTTTTGACAAATTTGGGTTGGAACAATACGGTTCAGGATTTTTTTTTTAAAAAAGTTTGTGACAGAACCAACTAGAGGTAGCAACTTGCTTGATTTGGTTCCTTTCCAACAAAGAATCACTAATTAATAATCTTGAGGTTAATGATGAGTTGGGGAAAGCGATTACAAATCACTTAGTTTCAATATATCATGAAATTACCCAGATAACTGCAGGTCAAGTCTCTGTTGCAGACTTTCGCTTAGCAGACTTCATGGGGCTGAAATTACCTAGGTGGGCTAAATTGGATGTCCTGACTATGGATCAGGTAGGTGTTTTGGTTGCCAATATGACGTTTTCCTGAGCATAGTTCTAGCTGCCCAGACAACTTTTTGTTCTGAGTAGGAAATTAGATCTAACAATAGATTAAAACATCTCATTGGTCAAAAGAGAGGCATATTTAGGCGTATCAAAAGAGGATGGGCAAATAAGAAATCAATATTTTCAATTAAAGAGAGAAATAAAAAAGAATAAGAAAAGCAAAAAGGGATTATGAGGCTAAGGTCGCAAGGGATTCGAAGACTAACCCAAAAGGGTTCTTTCAGGCATACAGAAGTAAGATTAGGGACAAGATAGGTCCACTTAAGAGTAACTCAGGTCAGATCACTGACAGTGATAAGGATATGTGTGAAATTTTCAATACTTGCTTCCTCTCAGATTTTACTCAGGGAGATACTAGAAAATTCCAGAAATAATAAATTGTAGAACAGTAAGATAATAAACTATGCTCGATTGGGGTAACTAGTGACATGGTCCTCAGACAAATAGAGAAATAAAAACCTAACAAATCCCCTAGGCCTTTATGAACTGTTTGCAAGAGTTTTAAAGGAATGTAAATAGGAACTTAGCAAACCTTTGGCAAATCTTTTCAATATATCACTACAAACTGGCATAGTGCCAGACAAGTGGAAAATGGCAAATGTAATACCTATTTACAAGGCAGGTGACAGGTCCTTAGCTTCGAACTGTAGACCAATAAGCCTTACCTCCATAGTTGGTAAATTTATGGAATCAATTTGCGAGGTAATTCGTAGCTATCTTGAAAGGCATCAATTAATTAATGAATCTCAACACGGTTTTACTAAGGGGCGTTCCTGTCTTACGAATTTACTAACTTTTTCACTAAGGTGTTTGAGGAGGTAGATCATGGTAATGAATAGATATTGTGTATATGGACTTCAGTAAGGCTTTCGATAAGTTCCGCATCAGAGGCTACTGGAAACTTAGGCACACGGAATAGGGAGAAATTTTTCCTGGGTAGAGGCATGGTTGACAAATAGGCAGCAGAGTTTGCATAAATGGGGAGAAATCAGAATGGGGGCACGTCACAAGCGGTGTCCCACAGGGTCAGTTTTGGGCCCCTTGTTGTTCACAATTTACATAAACTACATAGATGAGGGAATAAATAGCAACATAAGCAAATTTGCTGATGACACCAACATAGGCCGTCCAATTCATTCTAATCAGGACATTAGAGCACTCCAGGATGATTTGAATAGACTGATGCAGTGGTCGGAGAAGTGGCAGGTGGTTTAATGTAGATAAATGCAAAGTTCTAAATGTTGGGCAGGACAATAACCATGCCACATATAAACTGAATAATGTAGATCTTAATACTTGTGATTGTGAAAAGGATTTAGGAGTTCTGGTTAGCAGTAATCTGACGCCAAGACAACAGTGCTTAAGTGTTCGCACAAAGCTATGAGAATCCTTGGCTTCATATCAAAAAGTATAAATAATAGAAGTCCTCAGATTGTTCTTCAACTCCATATATCCTTGGTTAGGCCTCATTTAGATTATGCTGCACAGTTCTGGTCACAGTATAGCAGAATTGATATAAATGCACTGGAAAACGTACAGAGGAGGATGACAAAGTTGATCCCATGTATCAGAAATCTTCCCTATGAGGATAGACTGAGGGCCCTGAATCTGCACTCTCTAGAAAGGCGTAGAATTAGGGGGGATATAATTGAGGTGTATAAATGGAAAACAGGAATAAATAAAGGGGATGTAAATATGCGTGCTGAAAATATCCAGCCAAGACAGGACTCGCAGCAATGGTTTCAAGTTGGAAAAGTTCAGATTCAGGAAGGATATAGAAAACACTGGTTTGGTAATAGAGTTGTGGATGAGTGAACAAACTCCCGAGTACCGTCATAGAAGCTAAGACGTTGTGTAGTTTTAAAAATAGGTTAGATAAATACATGAGTGGGTGTGGGTGGGTGGTGAGTTGGACCTGACTAGCTTGAGCTATTGGTCTTACGCCGTGCTCCTCTTAAATGGAGTGACCTGACTACCTGGAGTTTGCCTTGAGAAGGTTAACTCCAGGTAGTCAGGTCTAAGCTCGGGAGCGAAGGACCTGCCTCTGCATGGGTCAGTAGGCCTGCAGCAGTGTTCCTTCTTTCTTATGTTCTTATATTTACATTCTTCCTACTCTCAATTATCCATATCCTCCTCCTTTATTCTCACTCCTTTCATATACACATTCATTAAATTCACTTCTATCTTTCTCATTGCCTTCTTATTCACCTCCTTCATACTCACTGCATTCATTCTAAATCCCGTCACACAAATAGTTCCTTCATACGTAATCACACTCACTCCTTTCACTCATTTCCTTCATTCTTTCCTTCTTGTTATCTTCTGGTGCAACATTCCTCCTTAATCGCATTATTACTTCTCCAAGAATAAAATTCCGAGAGCAATTCCTTATCTCCATTTAACATTTCCTGAAAATACTCTTTTTCTCTCTAAAGTCTCGTCCCACACGTTTCATGGCGTACTGAAATATATTGTGCCCCAACATATATTGCAATAATGGTAATATCCATACATGACAGTTGATCACATCATAGTATGGGAGACATTAACAACACAGGTGTACTGGCCAGGTTGTAGCAGCCACCTACAAAATTCTTTTGACCAGGTAATCGCGTCTCACCAGTAGCTACCTGTTGTTTTCATCCCCGATTTTTTTATGTGCGCTCATTTATGAACCCGTGCGTATTTTGCAATCACAAAAGACGAGTAACGATACAAATAATAATATTTATCACATTTTTCATGGTGGTGTATAATTAGATTAAGAATCGTCAGTTAATACAACGTTCACACAACGCTTATTCTATTACATACTGAAAAATATATATTAATATAGATGCGTACTGTGACATAAGTAGGACTAAAATCTTCATAGAATAACGATATCTGGTGTCTTGGTGTACGTTCATATCTGTTTGGAGAGTGTAATTACAGGACACAAATTCTCTTTGTGTCCTCTCTGTAATTCCTCCACCGGCAAAGTCTCGACCGTAGTTAGAAAAGACATTATTCCCATCCAGCAAGGTCGCCTGGGACATTCTTGAACCATTAACTAGTCACACAGTGACTAGTTAATGGTCCAAGTCGGACTGAAACGTCGTCATAAAAATTCTCTTATGTGGGAGTTATTTGTGTATTGTTTTAGTTACTGTATTGTGCTTTTGTTCCACATATCAGGGAAGTTTCGTTTGCCAGAGTTGGGGTTTCCGGAAAGTGGGAAGGCACACACACACCACACGGAAGGCACACACACACACACACACACACACATACTAGGAAGGCAACACACACACACACACTACAGGAAGGCACACACACACACACACACTACAGGAAGGCACACACACACACACACACAGACACACACACACAGAAGCACAAAAACACACACACACACACACTACAGGAAGGACGACACACACACACACACACACCCCTACAGGCAGGCACACACACACACACACACACTACAGGAAGGCACACACAAAACAGCACACACACACACACACACACACACAACACACACACAGGCACACACACACACACACTACAGGAAGGCACACACAAACACACACACACACACACACACACACACACACACACTACAGGAAGGCACACACACACACACACACTACAGGAAGGCACACACAAACACACACACACACACACACACACCACAGGAAGGCACACACACTACAGGAAGGCACACACAAACACACACACACACACACACACACACTACAGGAAGGCACGCACACACACACACACACACACACACTACAGGAAGGCACATATGAAGGCAAATATAATATGGTACACAGTGTGCCAAAGTTTAACAAAGTGTCAGGGTAGGTGGTATGCAATTTGAATTTGTCTACAAAATCCTATATTTATAATATGTAGAAATATGGAGAAATTGTTGAATAAAGAAATGGAGAGATAACATTTACCCAGAGTATCAGAAAACCTTTATCAGTGTTATCAGAGATACGAAGATCACTGGTTATATGTAGTAATACCTGAGATATAAATGTTACGCTTATATATAATAACACCAGAGGTGCAAAGATCACAATATAATACTTAATACAATTAGAAAAGCAAATATGGCGCCTTTATATATAGAAATTTCAAGGACACAAATATAACTCCGATATGTATAGACACATTTAAGATATAAATGTTACGTTATATTACATAATTATACCGGTGATACGAAGATCACAGTGTTATACATAATAACACTAGCAACACAAAGATCAACACTGTTTTACATGGCATCAAAATGATAAGGAAATTACACATAGAAACATAAAAAGATCACACTTTTACATGAGTGAAAATTCTGAAAAACTCAAAAAAGAGCATAAAAAGTTATTACATTCAAATACAAGACTAAAATAAACAATAAGTGGCTTCACCATGGTGTTCTAGGTAGAAGAGTTCTTCTCTTCTGGCTGGACTATGTTTCCAGCCTGCCCGGGCGGGTGTATTTACTGGGCACAGATTTCTGGGTGTCCTCCCCAGTAATTTCATCTTCTTGTATATATTAATATTTAAACACTTGTGTTCTAATATTATATGTAGGCTGGACTCCATGGTGTTGCTGCATTTGACAAGTTAAGTTCCTCTCTGAGGAAATGCTGTGTTTGGGGTTCACAGCTCTCAACGTCCCCCTCAAGTGCTGTGTTTGGGGTTCACAGCTCTCAACGTCCCCTCAAATGATCGAGTTAAATTCCGTTTATTTATTTTATTATATGATAATAGTAGTGTACAATGTGCCAGTATGGCTCATTCCCTGTATGGCTCAAAATGCCGGTGGTCACCCCCCCTGAGACTTTCATCCCTGAGCGGTCCTCTCCGCGCCCCCGCCCCACCCCACCGCACCCGCCCGCCCGCGCCCTGCCGCGCCCCCCCACCCCCACTTCCGGTCGGTCCAACCCCCCACTTTCGGTCGGTCCAACCCCCACTTCCGGTTCTTTTTTTTTTCCTCGTCCCGAGCAGCAAACCCTCCCTCTGAGCTCCCTCATCCCTGAGCAGTCTCCTCCCGCACACTCGTGCCCCCGCCCTGATTGCGCCCCGCCCTTGCCCGCGCTCGCCCCATGCCCTTCCACGTCGAGCCGCCCTCGCTGCCTTCTGCAGCGCTCTGCTGCGGATCGCCCCCACTTCTCGATTTTTTTTTTTTTTTCAATATATTTTTTTCCAAATTTTTTTAATTTTTTCAAAATTCATTTTTCTGATAACTCTACGGGGTATGGTAAAACTTTTCTGATTTCAATAAAAAGAACGAAAGACTTTGGGGAAGACTCCACTTCCTTGGATCAAGATTGAGGTCTCCCCTACAGTCATTCAAGCGAGCCCAGGTGTGGTGTGACGTCATCACAGTACTTCCTCTCTTTCAGTTAAAATGAGCTAAAAGGACAACAAGTTCAATCAAGCGAGCATAGGTGTGGTGTGACATCACAGTATTTCCTTTTTTTATGTCCAACAAGCTTAAACATGAGGAGAGTACAACAGGCTGATTCAAGTCGGTCACTCTGTGCCCTCTTGTTAAATGTAGGATAACACTAATACACATTTTTCGTCATTTATTTATTAATTATTATAGAAGATACATTTATTAATCCCATACACAATTTTTTTCAGGTAACACAATTTTTCCAGTCTTACATTAACATAGGAAAAACATAACACGAATTAAGATTTCAGGTAACAGTCTAAAAGATACATTTTCCATGTTTTCAGGTAATACTTAATTTTCAGTCGTTTTAATACCCACTTTAAGATTTTCCACTTATAACTCACAATATTTTTTATCTATTTCATCAGAAAACGATCCAATTCAACAAATTTTAAGACGTTTCATCCACAACACCCACTTGTAAGTCAATTTTTTATGTGATCAAGTGTTAGTTTTCTTTTTTTGTTGATAGTGTACTATGTATGACTCATGTCTTAAATTTGTTTGATCATGACAGTATAAGTTTGGGGTGCATGTTATAGTGATCATGATATGGTATTTTTAGTTTGTCTTATTTTGTTTATATATCATAGAATATTTTATTATGTCATAGATTTTTAATATGTTACATGTCTTAAATTTTTGTGATTATGTCGCATATTAGTTGGTGGTGTCTATCTTATTTTTGTGTACATCTCTTAGATTTTTTATTATGTCTTAGATTTTATGTTATCATGTCTTATGTCTTAAATATGTTGTGATTATGTTGTTTTTGTACCTATGTCTTATTTTGTGCATATATCTTTGTTGGTGGTGTCTGTGTCTTAGATTTTGACCTGTCTGATGGTTTAAATTTGTATGTGGGTTCATGTTATGTCTTAGTTGGTGGATCTTAGAATATTTGTGCTTATGTCTTATTTTGTGTATATGTTGTGATTAGGTCATGTATAAGTTGGTTGTGTGTTCATGTCATGTCATAGTTGGAAGTGTATGTCTTAGTTTTGGTGTTTCTAGTTTTTTTTGGGTACATGATATGTTATAGTTGATGGTGATCGTGCCCTGGTATTTTTGTGAATATGTTTTAGAATTTTGGTTATGTCTCACACCTTAGTTGTAGGTGTATGTCTTAGATTTGGCGTTCATGTTATGGTTTAGTTGGGGTGTGTGTGTGTGTTAGTTTTGGTAATGTTTCATGTCTTAGTTGTATGTGTTCATCTGTCTTAGTTGGTGTTTCTTATATTTTTGGATGTAATGATATATTATAGTTTGGTGGATCCTATATTTTTGGGTGTGATGAAATGTTGTAGTGGTGGTTCTTATATTTTTGGTGTGATGATATGTTATAGTTGGTTGGTGGGAATTGTGTCGTGGTGTTTTGTGCTTTTATCATATTTTGTGTAAATGACTTAAATTTTGGTATATTATAGTGTTCGTGATATGGCTTATTTTGTGTACATCTCTTAGATTTTTATTATGTCTTAGATATTTTTATTTTATCATGTATTATGTCTTAATATGTTGTGATTATGGTGTTTTTGCGCCTATGTCTTATTTTGTGTGTATATATCTTAGTTGGTGGTGTCTGTGTCTTAGATTTTTGACCTGTCTGATGGTTTAAATTTGTTTGTGGGTTCATGTTATGTCTTAGTTGGTGTTTTTTATATTTTTGGATGTAATGATATATTATAGTTTGGTGGATCCTATATTTTTGGGTGTGCTGATATGTTGTAGTTGGTGGTTCTTATATTTTTTGGTGTGATGATATGTTATAGTTGGTTGGTGGTGAATTGTGTAGTGGTGTTTTTGTGCTTTTATCATATTTTGTGTAAATGACTTAAATTTTGGGTATATTATAGTGTTCGTGATATGGCTTATTTTGTGATCATTTCTTAGATTTTGAATATGTCTTAGTTTGTCTTATGCCTCATGGCTTAGCTGTAGGTGCTGGTTTTGGGGTGAGTGTGTAGTTTGGTTAGTGAGATGTAATTTCAGTTAATGGAATGTGTGTAAATGTGATGGAGAATGTAATTTGGCGTGGTGAGTTAGAGATGTTAAATGTTATTTGGGAGTTTTCAGAATTTTAATTTGGTGGTGTTCCAATGTTGTTTGGAAGTGTTCCAATGTTGTTTGGAAGTGTTCCAATAGTAAAAGTATTCATAGTTTTGCGATCTTGTCCTGAGTGATCTCAGTAATAGAGGTCTCGGTTGGTGATACGAGGGAATGTGTATAAATGTGTATATGTTCTGTGTGGATGGATTTGAGTTTTTTTTGGATGAATTAGTAAAACTGGAAAAAATTGAGATGAGTGATCTTACTGGATTAAGACTAGTGATCTTAGATATGGTTTGCCATCATATAAAGTTGGTTATAATGATTTGAGGGGGTGTTTATAAAAATGTGATTAATGTTATGTCTTAGTTGGGTGTGTTCATGATATGTCTTAGTTGGTGGTGATCGTAACATGGTATTTGCAGTTATATATATTATATTGTGTATATGAGTTAGATTTTTTATTTGTCTTAGATGTTGGATATGGCTCATGTCAGGTATAAGATTGGTGAATATGTCTTAGTGATTATGATATGTCTTAGTTGGAGCATTTTAGCTCATTTTAACTTAAAGAGAGGAAATATTGTGATTATGCCATGCATAGGTTTGTTGATGTCTCATGTGTTAGTTGAAGGTGTTCAAATGGTGATTTGAAGGATAAGTTAGGTTAGGTTAAATGTTATTTGTGGTGTTTGATAGTATTTTTGAAGGTTAAGTTGTTAGATTAGATGCTATTTTTTGGTTAGGTTAGATGTTGTTAGGTTAGGTTAGGTTAAATGTTATATATTGTTTCGGAGTATTCAAATGGTGTTTTGGGAGTATTCAAATGATGTATAAGAGGTTTTGGTGGTCAAGGTGTTGTGTTTTTTTGAAAGTGTGTTTTGTGTTTTGAAAGTGTGTTTTGTGATAGGTTTAGTTCATGTATTTTTTGTGTTCATGTTTTATCCGAGTTGGAGGTGAGTAGTGATCTTGGTTAGAGTGTTTTGAGGGAATGTTTTGAGGAAAGTTTGATGATGTCTTGGAAGTATTCAATGGTGATTTTGAGTGATTTGAGGAATTTTTGTAAAAATGGTTGTTATGTCTAGTTGGTTGGTGGTGACTGTGTTGGGTTTTGGTAATGTGTCATGTTTTAGAGTGATTTGAAGTTAAAGTTAGGTTAGGTTAAATGTTATTTGTGGTGTTTGATAGTGTTTTTGAAGGTGTTCATATGATGTACAAGAGTGTTTTGGTGGTGTTCAAATGAGGTATAAGAGTGTTTTTGATGGTGTTCTAATATTGTTTTTGAAGTAATCTGAAGGGTGTTCTAATATTGTTTTGGATGTGCTCAAAGTAATCTGGGAATTTTCTAATGTTGTTTGGAAATGTTCTAATAGTAAAAAGTATTCATAGTTTTAGCGATCTTGTCCTGAGTGATCTCAGTAATAGTGTTTTCGGTTGGTGATACGAGGGAATGTATATGAAAAATGTTCTTGGAGATGGATTTTACTTTTTTGGATGAATTAGTAAAACGGGAAAAAATTGAGATGAGTGATCTTAGTGGATTGAGATTAATGATCTTATAAAGTTGGTTATAATGATTTGAGGGGATGTTTATAAAAATGTGATTATGATATGTCTTAGTTGGAGTATTTTAGCTCATTTTAACTTAAAGAGAGGAAATATTGGGATTATGTCTTGTATAGGTTTGTTGATGTCTCAGGTGTTAGTTGAATGTGTCTTAGTTTTTTTATAATGTTCCATGACTTATTTGGGAAGGTGTATGTCTGTATTAGTTTTGGCAATGTGTCATGTCTTAGTTGAAGGTGTTCAAATGATGCATGAGAGTGATTTTGAAGTGTTTTGTTAGTATTCAATGATGTTTGAGGTATTCAAATGTTGTATGAGAGGTTTTGAGATGTTGAGGAATGTGAGAAATATTTCTTAATAGTTATTGCGAAAAGTATGTGTGTGATGGGTGTGATGGTGTTCAAACGATGATTTGGGAGTATTCAATGGTGTTTGGTGGTGTTCAATAGTGTTTTGTGTGCATTCAAAGGTGTTTTGGTGGTATTCAATGGTGATTGTGTTTTGAAAGTGTGTTTTAGTGATTACTTTTTTAATGAATTAGTAAAACGGGAAAATATTGAGATGAGTGTACTTAGATAATGGTTTTGTCATCTTAAAAAGTTGGTTATAGAGTTTTGAGGGAAAGTTTGATGGTGTTGGAGTATTCAATGGTGTTTTGGTGGTGTTCAATAGTGTTTTGGGTGCATTCAATGGTGATTTGATGGTGTTCAATGGTGTTTTGGGGAATGTAAAATGTGATCTTAGTGAAAGTATTCATAGGTTAAATGATCTTGTTCTAGATGATCTTTTTTTTGATGAATTAGTAAAACGAGGAAAAATTGTGGGTGGGAGATGGGTAATGGGTGGAGTGTGTGCGGTGTGTGTGCGTGTGTGTGCGTGTGTGTGTACTCACCTAATTGTACTCACCTAATTGTGGTTGCAGGGTCGAGACTCAGCTCCTGGCCCCGCCTCTGCACTGTCCGCTACTGGGTCTCTGCTCTCCCTGCTCCTGAGCTTTATCATACCTTGTCTTAAAACTATGTATGGTTCCCGCCTCCACTATATCGTTCGCTAAACTATTCCACTTCCTAACTACTCTATGGCTGAATAATTGCTTCCTAACATCCCTCTGACTCATCTGAGTCTTCAGCTTCCAGTTGTGTCCCCTTGTTTCTGTGTTTCCTCTCTGGAACATCCTGTCACTATCTACCTTGTCGATTCCCCGTAGTATTTTGTATGTCGTTATCATGTCTCCTCTAACCCTTCTGTCCTCCAGTGTTGTTAGTCCTATTTCCCTCAACCTTCTTCATAAGGCAGTCCCCTGAGTTGTGGAACTAGCCTTGTCGCAAACCTTTGCACTTTCTCTAATTTCTTGACGTGCTTGACCAGGTGTGGGTTCCAGACTGGTGCTGCATACTCTAGTATGGGCCTGACGTATACGGTATACAGTGTCTTGAACGATTCCTTGTTAAGGTAACGGAACGCTAATCTTAGTTTGCCAGTCGCCCATATGCTGCCGCGGTTATCTGGTTGATGTGTGCTTCGGAGACGTGCTTGGTGTTATACTCACCCCAAGGTCTTTCTCCTTTGATGAGGTTTGTAGCCTTTGTCCACCTAGCCTGTACTCTGTCAGCGGTCTTCTTTGCCCTTCTCCGATCTTCATGACTTTGCATTTGGTGGGGTTAAATTCGAGAAGCCAGTTGCTAGACCAGATGTCAAGCTTGTCCAGGTCACTTTGAAGTCCTGCTTGGTCTTCATCCGATGTGATTCTCCTCATTATTTTCACATCATCTGCGAAAAGAGACACTTCTGAGTCTATCCCATCCGTCATGTCATTCACATATAGCAAGAATAGCACTGGTCCTAGGACTGACCCCTGCGGTACACCGCTCGTCACAGGCGCCCACTGTGATACCTCATCACGCACCATGACCCGTTGTTGCCTCCCTGTGAGGTATTCCCTGATCCATTCCAGTGCCCTTCCTGTTATACACGCTTGGTCTTCCATCTTCTTTACTAATCTCATGTGAGGAACTGTGTCAAAGGCCTTCCTGCAGTCCAAGAAAATGCAGTCAACCCACCCTTCTCTCTCTTGCCTTACCTCTGTTACTTTATCATAGAACTCCAGGAGATTTGTTACACAGGATTTGCCTTCCCTGAAACCGTGCTGTCTGGCGTTGATTAACCTGTTCTGATGATTTTCTCCAAGACTTTGCACACTATACACGTAAGTGACACCGGTCTGTAGTTTAGTGCCTCTTTTCTGTCTCCTTTTTTAAAGATGGGGACTATGTTGGCCTTTTTCCATATCTCAGGTAGCTGCCCAGTTTCAAGGGATGTGTTGAAAATATTGGTAAGTGGCACACTCAAAACCTCAGCTCCTTCCCGAAGGACCCATGGTGAGATATTGTCCGGACCCATTGCCTTTGAGGTATCAAGGTCACTGAGTAACTGCTTCACCTCCCCCTCAGATGTGTGATTCCCTCCAGCACTCGATACATCCCTTGTTGGTGATGCACCCCGTCCTGTCTACCCAACTGCCTTCCTTCCTCCACTGTGAATACTTCCCTAAACCTCGAGTTGAGCTCCTCACATACCTCTTGATCATTACTTGTGAGTTCCCCATCTTCCCTCCTCAGCCTTATCACCTGATCCTTTACTGTTGTCTTCCTTCTGATGTGGCTGTACATCAGTTTCGGGTCAGACTTGACTTTCGATGCTATGTCGTTTTCATACTGTTTCTGGGCCTCCCTCCGTACCTGTGCATACTCGTTTCTAGCTCTTCGACTAATCTCCTTGTTTGCTTGGGTTCTTTGCCTTCTGTACCTTTTCCATTATCTGGCACTCTGAGTCTTTGCCTCCCTGCATCTTTGGGTAAACCAGGGGCTCTTTCTTGTCTTCCCATTTATTCTTTTTCCTTTGGGTATAAACCGTTCCTCTGCCTCCTTGCACTTTGTCGCTACGTATTCCATCATTTCATTTACTGACTGTCCTTCCATTTCCCTTTCCTACAGAACCTCCTGCAGGAAATTCCTCATACCTGTGTAGTCCTGGTATGTCTCTTTCAGCACCGTTTTCCCTCTCCACCTGTAGCTCTACTATGTACTCAAAGCTCAGCACCATATGGTCACTGGCTCCCAGGGGGCTCTCGTGTGTTATGTCCTCGATATCTGAGCTATTCAGGGTGAATACAAGGTCCAGCCTTGCTGGTTCGTCCTCTCCTCTATCTCTGGTCGTGTCCCTGACATGTTGGTGCATCAGGTTTTCCAGTACCACGTCCATCATCTTGGCTCTCCAAGTTTCTGGACCCCCACGTGGTTCTTGGTTCTCCCAGTCGATCTCTTTGTGGTTGAAATCGCCCATGACCAGTAACTTCGCTCTGCTCATGTGCGCTTTTCTTGCCACCTCCGCCAAGGTGTCCACCATTGCTCTGTTGTTCTCGTCATATTCCTCTCCTGGCCTCCTGCAGTTTTGTGGTGGGTTGTACATCACTGCAATGACTATCTTGTGCTCCCCAGACTGGATGGTACCTACTATAAAGTCCCTTTCTCTACACACCTCCATTCCTGCCATTTCCTCAAATCTCCAATGATTCCTTACGAGCAGTGCGACCCCTCCTCCCCCCCTGCTCCTTCTATCTTTCCTCAGGATCTGATATTCTTGTGGGAAGATTGCGTCTGATATTGCCTCATTTAGTTTAGTTTCTGTGACTGCTATGATGTCTGGGGACATTTCTCCTATTCTTTCATTCCACTCTTCATACTTATTCGTGATTCCATCTGCATTTGTGTACCAAACCTTCAGCCTCGTTTCCAATACTGTGGCCCTAGGGGATCTTGGCTGGATGGGGGGTGTTTGCAGGGTTCCCATGGAGGGTTGTTGCATGGGTGGGGTGGGTTGTATGGTTGGGGTGTGGTCTGATTGGGTGGGGTTTGTGATGGGTTGGGGTAGTGGTGATGATGGGTTTAGGGTTGCTGGGGTGGGGACAGGGGACATGATGTGTGTGTGCGATGTTAAACTATATGTTGCCATTGGGTTGCTGTGGTTTGAGGCCCTCCGTGAGTGCTTCCGGTGGGTGTGGTTGTCCTTCTGCTTGGGCCTGGTGCCCCTGTACCTCGCTGTCTCTCACTCTCTCTCCTCCCTTCGCTTTCTTATCCTCTCCTTTGGGCCTCCCTTTCTTCCTGTGTTCTGTCCCGATCTAGGTATACATCGTGGTACTCCTGGCTCGCCCTCAGCGTGCTTTCTCTTGTAGGATCATGGTACGGGCTGATTCTGCATTGAAGATTACTTTGAGGGGTCGATTTCTTCCCCTTGTGTACCACCCGATTCTCCGAAAATTTGTCACCTGGGACGTGTCTCCCCCTGTTGCTAGCCTAATACCTATAATCCTTTCCTTCTCCTCCTGTTTCCTTCTGTCATGGGTGACCCCTTCGACTTCCTTAAGGCCGTAGATAAAGATGGACTTCTCCCTTTCCTCCTCCCACTGTGTCTCCCTTTGCCTCATCAGAGATGCATTAGCATCTTCCGGTTCTGTCATGGTTGTAGCCCCTGTGTTCCTCTGTGTGTCTGGCCTACTCATTTGCCCAAGTCCACTGCTGTATATTGTTGGGGCCTCTGCGTTTAGTGCACCTGCGGCTTTGACTACCCTCTCATGTGTTGTTACTGTGCCCTCATGCTTTGCTTCTGTGGAGCCCTTCTTGTCCCTGGTTGCTTTATCTATATCCCTCTCATGTGGTGTTAGTATCCTACTCATCTTGTATCGGACCCCATGTGTGTCTGACAGTGCCTGAGCATACAAGAGTTCTTTTTTCTCCGCATTCCCTATGACTGTGTCAGATGCCCCACGTGTGTGTGCCAGTGCATGTGCATACAAGAGTTCTTTTTTCTCCTCAATCCCTTTGATAGGTGTTGGTATCCTGCTCCTCTTGTTTCGGGCCCCACCTGTGTCTGGCAGTGCCTGAGCGTTCAAGAGCTCTTCTCCATTCTCTGCATTCCCTTTGGCTGTGTCTGATGCACACGCTCCAAACACCAATTCTGAACAGGTACTTGCATCTCTACTCTGCATCAGGCTCTGCAGCTTCACTTCTAAGATCTGGATCTTGTCTTCTGCATTTTTGACTTGCATTTCCCATTTTCTGCTCTCCTCAGCGATCCTCCTCTCCATTCCCTCGCTGATCATCAATATCCTCCTCTCCCATTCCTTTTCCCTTCTATTGAGTTCCTCTTCCCACTGTAAACTCCCTGGAGCGACCATCGTACCCCTTGTTGGCATCCTTCTCCCTGAAATGCCCATATTCCTGCGATGTGCCCTTATGGATGTAGTGAGAGTGTCAGAAGGGGGAGAGATGAGAGGGACAGAGAGGAGGGTCGTAGGGCAGGGTACTCAAATAAGGGGATAGAGGGAGAAGGAGAGAGAGAGAGAGAGAGAGAGAGGGAATTTGTTTGGAGGTAGTGTGGTAGGGGCAGATCAGCGGGAAGGAAGGGGGAGGGAGAGAGGAGAGGAAGAGTGAGAGGGGGATAATGGGAGGGGGAAGAGAGAGGGAGATATTTAGGGAGAGGAGAGAGAGACAGAGAGATAGAGGTAGAGATAGACAAGAGATAGAGGTAGAGAGACAGAGGGGTAGAGAGAGTGGTATCGAGAGGCAAAGAGAGTGGTATAGAGAGAGGCAGATAGTGGTATAGAGAGAGAGGCAGAAGAGTGGTATGGAGAGAGAGTCAGAGAGAGTGATATAGAGAGAGAGGCAGAGAGAGTGTCAGAAGGAGGAGGAGATTTTCAGGAGGGAGACCTGAGAGGGATAGGGAGGGAAGAGGGGGAGGAGGGAAGAGAGGGAGAGCGGGAGGGAGAGAAGGAGAGGGAGAGATAGGAGAGGAGGGAGGGAGAGAGGGGAAGAGAGGTGGTACTGGGGTATCAGGGTGAGGGAGAGAGAGAGGGAGAGAGTGAGATTGCGGAAAGAGAGAGAGAGGAGAGAGTGAGATTGGGGAGAGGGAGAGAGGGAAAGGGAGAGAGAGGAAGGAGGGAGTGAGAGGAAGGGAGAGAGAGACAAAAAGGAGGGAGTGAGAGGAAGGAGAGAGAGAGACAAGGAGGGAGTGAGAGGAAGGAGAGAGAGAGACAAGGAGGGAGTGAGAGGAAGGGGAGAGAGAGACAGGAAGAGAGGGAGAATCACCAGAGGTGTGTGGAGAGTGGGGGGATGGGGCGGAGGGGATTAGGGGCGAGAGAGGATAGAGAGAGAGGTGAGAGAGGAAGAGAGTGAGAGGGAGGCGAGAGAGAGGAGAGAGAGAGGCGAGAGAGGGTAGAGAGAGAGGTGAGAGAGGGAAAGAGCGAGAGAGGCGAGATAGAAGAGAGAGAGAGAGAGGTGAGAGAGAGAGAGAGGTGAGAGGGAGAGAGTGAGAGGCTAGAGAGACAGTGAGAGAGAGGAGAGGGAGAGAGGAGGTGAGAGAGATGAAAGGAGGGGGGGGGAGGAAGGAGAGATAAAGAGAGACGGGGAGAGAGTGGAGGGGAGAGATAGTGGAAAGAGAGAGAGAGGAGAGGGAAGAGAGGTGGGAGAGAGAGTTGGAGGGGATGGGTTTATGAGGGGAGAGGGGGAAGGTCAGATTCAATAGCCCTACTGTTCGTTTATGTGTGCATACCACCCCGGTGTGTGTGTGTGTGTGTGTGTGCTCACCGAGTGTGTGTTGTGTGTGTATACGCATGCGCACTCTCGCATACCTGTGCCTGTCTTCCCAGGAAAAACTACTTCTCGCTTCTACTATTATACTGATATGCTATTACTAATACTTATACTAATACCATTTATAATACCAATATCAATACAAGAAAACTAAAGGTTATATTGCCACTTTACAGTTGGCTGCTAAGATACTATCTTTGAATACAGTTGGCTGTCTGCGCCTGCGCGCTCTTGCCACCACCTGTTGTTTCCTTACCTAGTTTACCACCCTAGCTATGAGTTACGTACTAATGAGTGATAGTTAGCTTTCCAGAGCAGGGATTTAACCCCCCAGTTGACAGCTTAGCAGGGCCAATGTCTCATGCAAACCACAATTAGGATTTTGTATGTTACTGCTGGTTCTGCTCCCTTGTTGCACCAAGTTTCCTCTCAGTGGTCCACTCCTGGTTCCTTGTTTCTCCGTCGTTTCTTTTCTATTTTGCTCACTGTATTAAAATACCGTGAGCAAGCACTCCTGTCCTTGTCTCTTATCCCTCTTTCTTGGGTATCGATAAACGTTATAACCACCACTAGGCACTGTGCGGCAACTCGATTAGGCCTAGTTCTCAACCGTTCCTGCTACCGGCACTCTTTCCCTGGCACTATTTACTATTGTTTTCCCTTCTGTGATCACTTATATTTCCCTTTTTCTGGTCTTAAATGATTATGCCACCTTGACCTTTGCACACGCCTATTTGCTGTTCACTGATCCCTCTGAGACACCCGAAAAAGACGTAATTTATCGGAGCTCAAACACGCGTGACTTCCCACTTCCCAGATGTGTGTGTGTGTGTGTGTGTGTGTGTGTGTAAGGCAGAGAGCAGGTGAGGTCATGGCCTCAGGCTCTGGGGTGGGTCTGTAATGGGTGGGAGATGGGGTAATGGGTGGAGTGTGTGCGTGTGCATGTGTACGCATGTGTGTGTGTGTGTGTGTGTGTGTGTGTGTGTGAGGTAGAGAGCAGGTGAGGTCATGGCCTCAGGCGCTGGGGTGGGCCTGTGATGGGTGGGAGATGGGGTGGTGTGTGTGAGGTAGAGAGAGAGAGCAGGTGAGGTCGTGACCTCAGGCGCTGGGGTGGGTCTGTGATCTTCTCAGAGATTGTAATGTACCTTTTTTATTTGTTACCTGAAATCTTAATTCGTGTTATGTTTTTCCTATGTTAATGTAAGACTGGAAAAAAATGTATCTTTCTATAATAATAAATAAATAAATGATGAAAAAAATGTGTATTAGTGTTAACCTACATTTAATAAGAGGGGGCGCAGAGTGACCCGACTTGAATCAGCCTGTTGTACTCTCCTCATGTTTAAGCTTGTCCGAGGAAATATTGTGATGTCACATCACACCTGGGCTCGCTTGATTGAACTTGTTGTACTCTTCTCATGTTTAAGCTTGTCCGAGCAAATATTGTGACGTCACTGACCACCAAGAGGGTGTGGGCGGGAGATGGGTGATCTTGATCCAAGGAAGTGGATCAGGGGTTTTGGGGGGGATGGAAGTGAATTTGATGAAATTCCAAAGTAGGTAAAACTCAAGTCTTAGTTCAATTTACTTAAAGAGAGACCCTATAGGGGGGAACTCAAAACTTGATCCAAGGAGATGGAGGGATGATAGAATATTGAAAAACGAGTCTTTTCGTTCTTTTTATTGAAATCGAGAAAATTTCTACCCCATAGGGGGTTACCATATCTCTGACTCTCCGTAGAGGTCAAGTAAAAAATATCAGAAGTAATATTGAAAAAATTAAAAATTTGAAAAAATGAAAAATTCAAAAAAAAAAATACAAAAAAAAATCGAGGAACGGGGGCGATCCGCAGAAGGCGGTGCAGAAGGCAGCTCGGGGCGGCTCGACGCGGAAGGGCAAGGGGCGGGGCGCGGGAGGGCGGGCGCGGGCGCGGCGGGCGGGCGCGGCAGGGTGGGGGCTCGAGTGTGCGGAAGGAGACCGCTCAGGGATGAGGAGCTCAGGGGGGTGAGGGTGCGGACCTGCTCAGGAAGAAAAAATGGGGGGTCAAGGGGGGTTCGGTGCTGCTCAGGAGAAAAAAAGGAAACCGGAAGTGGGGGTTTGTACAGACCGGAAGTGGGGGTGGGTCGACCGGAAGTTGGGACGAACCGGAAGTATCTACTTCTGAGCAATACAGACTAAAAGCCTACTACTATATATATATATATATATATATATATATATATATATATATATATGCAAGAAAACCACTATGAAAAAATAGAAGAATTCCAAGCGCTTTCGTGACTACTCACATTATCAAGGAACTATAACAGGAAACATGACAATGATGAGTTTTACACTCAGAAGTTTGGTATGGCAATGGGAAATCCTCTTTCACCTGTTCTTAGTAACTTATATATGGAATTTTTCGAAACAAGATTGCTTAACACTATCCTTCCCAATAGAGCTAAGTGGTATAGATATGTTGATGATATTTTGTGCCTTATGCCTAAGAATGTAGATATAAACCATTTCCTTGTTAAATTAAATAGCTTAGCTCATTCTATAAATTTTACTGTTGAATTCGAAGTAAATAACTCATTGCCCTTCCTAGATGTTTTTATTATTAAGGGTAACATTGATTTTAAATTTAAAAATTACAGAAAACCTACAAATAATTGTTCCTATGTACACTATTACTCTTCACATCAAGATAGAGTTAAAGTGTCGGTTTTTTCTTCAATGTTTCTGAGAGTTTTACGTATTTGTAGTCCAGAGTTCATAGATGAAGAAATCTCTAAAATTTATGAAATAGCTAATGATTTAAAATACCCAAGAAACATAATTGATAAATCTTTTAAAATAGCTAGGAATACTTTTTACAATCCAAAAAGGAACAACCAACCTTATTCAACCAAAAATATGTTGGTTCTCCCTTACCATGAAAACTTGGTTGATATGCCTTCCTTTCTTAAGAATTTTAATATCAAAGTTGTATTTAAAAATCTTGATACAGTAAAAAGACTTTTGATAAAAAATTCCCCCCAAAATGCTGACGGATGTATCTATAAGATTCCCTGTAAAGTATGCGATAAAGTTTATTATGGTCAAACTGGTAAAAGTCTTGAACTAAGATTAAAACAACATAAATATAGCATTAGAACTGGACAAGATTCTAATGCTCTATTTATTCATGTGAGAGATTTTAACCATCCAATTGATTTTCAAAATGCTGAGAAGGTTGTATCAAGCAAGTCCATGGTTGAGAGAAATATAATAGAATCATGTTTCATTAAAAGCAGTTTTGAAAATAATATGAATATTTCTTTTGGTTTATATAAATTGGATTCATTTATAATTAATAAAATTTGGGAAGAATTTAATAATAAATTGGACTAATCTTAATTCTTGGGAAGAGTTTCAGGTCCTTTCTTATGTTCCTCTTCACAGAGTCGTGAGATGTTACGCTACTGTGAGGTGTAGTCTTTGTTAGTGTGATGTGACTGTGAGGTGTAGTCTCGCCCCTTATATAAACCCTTCTTGTCATGTTTCCTGTTATAGTTCCTTGATAATGTGAGTAGTCACGAAAGCGCTTGGAATTCTTCTATTTTTTCATAGTGGTTTTCTTGCATATTTTGATATCACCTGTTTACTGTGATCTTTTTGCATATATATATATATATATATATATATATATATATATATATATATATATATATATATATATATATATATATATATATATATATATATATATATATATATATAGATATATATATATATATATATATATATATATATATATATATATATATATATATATATATATATATATATATATATATATATATATATATATATATATATGTTGTGCCGATTAGGTAAAACTGGCCAATTAGCAAGAACTCATCTAAAATTAAGTCCTTTCTAAAATTTTCTCTTATACGTTTAAAGATATATTTTTTTCATTTATGTTAATGTAAAAATATATAATTTTGTACCAAGAGAAACTTTGAAAACCTACCTAACCTTATTACAACAAACGCAATTTAATTTAGCCTAACCCAACTAAATATATTTTAGATACGTTAACAATAATTTAATAATAAACAAACACAATGAAATATTTTTTTCGTTAGGTTCAGAATGATTTTTGCGAAATTATTGCATACACAAATTTTCGCTTGTCTTATATGGCAAGATGAGCGTTGCTATTTAAGCCAAAATCGCCAGTTTTACCTAATCGGCACGACATATACATATATATATATATATATATATATATATATATATATATATATATATATATATATATATATATATATATATATATATATATATATATATAGCTATTTTAAACTGAGTTTCCCTCATTCTCGCTGATGTGCTGGATGCTACATTGCTAACAGCTCCGACTTGGACCATTAAGTAGTAGGTAACTAGTTAATAGTCCAAATCGGACCAAAACATCGTCTTAAGTTTCTTTCTCCTATGTGTGAGTTATTTGTGTATAGATAATGACAGCTAGCAACGTAATGAGAGTTTCCTTCACTAAGTGGACGCAAGACTTGCTTAGCACTAGATGACCCCAAGCTGTCATGGAGGGACGTCTACATCCTTTATACATATCATACATATCCGAATGACCAATATTAAAGATTACCCAATATGTTACTGGTTATGTGACCCCACTTTTAACCTATACTCACCTGATCTCGTACTCTTTACATCTGTTATAGATCTCTGTATTATGACTGGAGTAGCCACAAGTGACGAAACGTTTCCTCAAAAAGGGTTCTGGACTGTTCATATGTGTCTGTCTTAATACTGTCAGTATTACCGTACCCACTGTCCATCCCTTATTTCTAGGAAAGGATATTTAACATTTGCTAAGCATCTAATTAAAACTAATGCTATTATTTTAAACTTTAGCATAGTCTTGTGTTCGTTAATATTGTAAATTACTTTTTAAGCAAAAATAGGTAAATTAATAAACTGTTCTTCAAATATTAGAAAAGTGTGGCATGAGACAGAAAAAAAAATGTATGCCATTTAGGCAACACAGGATGTATGCGCCGTAATGTACATGTCTTTTAGTTTATATATGCTGAGTGTTTACTTTAATCCCTACTTTAGAGATAAATATGTTTGACTGTTTTTTAACATGTGACTTGCAGCCCTAACGACCCTCGTGTTGTCGACAGGCTTAAGCCGTGTTATTTAACCATTTAGGCTACAAGCTTGTGTCTCTGTATCATGCAACAAAGTGGTCTGCAGTGAGTAAACTAATGTGGCTGCCGTCTGCATTGTATTGTGAATATTTACTTGGAAGTAAGTCTCTATTTAAAGTCATGCTCTAAGATATAAGGGAGAGAAAAGCAAGTTCTGTTTTCCAATCATAGGACTTACTATGACATGTTGTTTGATCAATACTAGCTAGTGTTGAAAAAGCGTTCTCTTGCATTGCAGTTAAACAGCCAGGTGTCGAGACTGCAGCCGCGGTTTGATACACACCCGAAGAGGAATACTCTTGTTGGAAACACATTGGCTATTTGTTTCATGTCCTTTTCTTTGACATGAAGTATGAGAAGCTGCTACTTCAAGCACCTCAAAATTTGACATTAGATGATCTTCCAGATAAAAACAAAGTTTTCTGACTCGTGATTTACTGCTTCAACAGCCATGAACACTCAGTCGCCACTTTAGAAGGTACACCTAGTACTGGGAGGGCCCACCTTCGCACAAACAGCAGCCTGAATTCTTCGTGGTATGGATTCAACAAGGTGCTGGTAACATTATTTAGAGCTTCTAGTCCATGTTGAGATGATAACACTACACAATTGCTGCAAATTTGTCCACTGAACGTTTATGTTGAAAATCTTCATGTCAGTCATATCCAAAAGATTAATGACAAATTCTCACCATACAATTTGAATGTTTCAGCACAAATCGTGACTTATCAGACCAGGCGACGCTTTTATTTTCTTAAGTATCCAATTTTGGTGAGCCTGTCCAGTGTAGCCTCAGTGTCCTGTTCTTAGCTGACAGGAGTAGAATTCGGTGCGGTCTTCTGTTGCTGTAGTCCATCCACTTCACTGTCTGACATGTGCTTTCAGAGATGCTCTTCTGTAAACCACTGACGTTGTGGTGGAATTTATCCACCGGTCTCTCTCACCATCCCCCTCATTAAGGGGGGTTGAATATGTGACTCCAGAGCTCACGATAATCGGTGGCACCCTCACCAGGTGGAGGGAGAAAGGAGGAGAAAGGATGGATTCTCCTATCTTTGGAGAAGTCGTTGAATGTCAGTCTACCTACCTACCTGCAGGGTACTCCATGGATCAACGCCCCCGCGGCCCGGTCCATGACTAGGCCTCCTGGTGGTTCAGGACCTGGCTGATAAGATATTTGCAATAAGGAACAGGTGAAGAGGTATACCTAATAAAGTGGCCACTGAGCATATAGTATAAATTAGTGTTTTTCGGTGAACCTGCGCCGTAACTCGTGAAGCCAAACACCAATGGTCTTAAAATATGAAGAGCAAAGCTTGTCTAATTGTTGAAAACTCTTCGCTTGTCTCTGTCTCACGAAGTGTTGTTTTAAGATTAGACGGCAATGTTCTCATTTTTTGCCTTACATTCGTTTAATGAAGTCTGTTAATTAGAGGTTCACATGCATGTTACGTATCACTGTCTGTTCTTTTTTTTCTGAAAATTTTCCAGGCAGGCAAAAACGTTTCCTTGTTAGGGGAAAATGGCAGACGCCACCCCCTGCGTATGTGTGTACTCACCTATTACAACGCACCTATTTGTGGTTGAACGGGCAGATTCTCAAATCATTGCCTCTCTCTCTCCAGATTTACTTCCACGTTGCCTCATGGGTCTTAATCATACCTGCTCTTAAATTTATTTGTGAAGCCTGCCTCTCCAACGTATTTACCAAAACCATTTCTGACATTCCGTAGGCTCATATTTGTCTTAACTTCCAGGTGTATGTCTCCTAAGCAACTTATCATTATCTTTCTTATCACTAACCTTAGTATTTTTTAATGTTGTTATCATGTAGTCCCTGGTTCTTCTGTCTTTCAAAGCAGTTAAGTTAAATTTCGTTAGCCACTTCTCAACATGCTTTCTCTGGTGCAGGTTCTATACTGGTGCTGAATACTCCAACATGGGCCTGACGTACGTTGAATAACATTTGCATTGGCAGTAGAGGTTATTCAGCTACTGTAAGCCTCTGCCTTTATAATGGGCACTATGCTCACCCCTAGGTTATATCTTTGAGTGAAGTCTGCAAGCTTTGCCTCTCTGTTTTCGAAGTTTTTGCTCCTTCCTCAAAATTCTTGAATTTGCATTTACTTTGCATTCAAACACATGTTAATCTGACCACCCTTGCAATTTGTCTTGATCCCATTGGAGTCTGTCCTAGTCCTCATCTGTTTCTATTTTCCAGTTACTTAGTAATAGAACCCTAACAAGTTAGAAAGGCACTATTTGCCATCCCTAAACATTTACTAATTATTATTTATGAAACTACTTCTTTCCAAATGAGCTACTACTTTCTTCCTGTGTAGGTTTGTGACACAGAATTTACCATCTCTGAGCCATACTGATTGTCAAGTATAAACCCACTCCTTCCTAGATGCTCCAAAACTCTTTTCCTAATAACATTCTCAATAACTTTACAAACTATACATGTCAGTGACACTGATCTGTAGTTTAACGCTGCCTCTATGTCTACTTATATTTAAAAATTGTGAAATTTGCTTTCTTCTACACCTATGGCTGATGAACTGTTTCGATAATCTTGTTGAAAAGTGACGCTAAACACAGTACCTCAACTTCCTCTCTAAGGACCCATGGAGAAACATTATCTAGTCCCACGGTCAAACAGTATCCTCTGCACATCCTCTCAAGTTAATTGCAAGATGTCCCACAATCGCTGTGAGTATATATGTATGTGTGAATTTGTACTAACATATTTGTGGTTGCTGGGGATGAATAATAGCTCCTGTCCCAGCTCCATCACTGGTCGCTACTAGATCCCCTCTCACCTTGCTCCACGAGCTTTATCGTACCGCTTCTTAAATCTATGTAAGTGTACAGCCTCCAGTACATAACTCTTCAGACTGTTCACTTACTGACAACTGACAAGACCTCCCTCGCAACCCTATGACTCATCTGAGTCTTCAAACTCCAACTGTGACCTTTTGTGCTGTGTCCCATCTCTGAAACATTTTGTCTCTATCCACCTTGTCAATTCCTCTCAGTATATTATAAGTCGTTATCTCAGGTTTGCCAGGTGCCCGTATGCTGAAGCATAGGGGCGCCTGGCAAACCCAAGATCCTTTTGTTTGAGTGAGTTTTGCAGCATTTGACCTCTTAAGCTGCATTCCGTCTGCATTCCTGTCCTTCACCAAGCTTCATACCTTCGCAGTTGCTGGGGTTAAACTCAGACCAGGCTGTCCAAATCCTTGTCCTCTTGTATTCTCATTAGCTTCATATAATCTGCGAACAGGGACAAATCTGAATCTATCCCTTCCATCATGTCATTTACATTTACAACAGCATCTCACCTAGGACTAATCCTTGTGGAACCCCACTCGACACGTGCACCCAATCTAAAACCTCATCACATACAAACACATGTTGCTTCCTTCCTGTCAGTTATTCTCTGCTGATCCGTTGCAGTACTTCCCCTGCTTTTCCTTCTTGCTCCTCTATCTTTTCAACCAGTCTCTTGTGTGGTACTGAGTAGAAAGTCTTCTTACAAGCCAAGAAAATTCAGTCTACTCATCCCTCTCTCTTATGTCTTTCTTATGTTACCTTATCACAGAACTCCAGTAGGTTTATGATGCAAAATTTCCCTTCCCTATAGCCGTGCTGGTTGTCATATATGAACCCTTTCCTTTCTAGATGCTCCACCACTCTTCTCCTAATAACCTTCTCCATTACTTTACATACTATACATGTCAGCGACACTGCTGTAATTTAGTGCAGCCTCTCTATCTCCTTTATTAAAAATCGGGACTACAATTGCTGTCTTCCACACCTCATGCAGTTATTGTTAGTGACATACACAGTGCATCTACTTCCTCCCTCAGGATTCAAAGAGAGATGTACTCAAGGATCACCGCTTTCGAGGTATCTATTTTAGTTTCTTCATCTCTTCCTCGGTTGTGTGCAGTGTGTCCAGCACTTGCTGGTGCACCCTACCACCTCAGCTTGCTACAAGTCTCTTTTTTCACTGTGAAGACCTTCCTGAAACGTGAGCTAAGCTCCTCACGATTCAGGGAGGCATTCCTTGTCTTTGTCTGGGCTACCCTCCTTCCTTACTCAGCCTGATTACCTGATTCTTGACTAATGTTTTCCTCCTGATGTCTCTTTACAACAACTTTAGGTCAAATTATGCTTTTGATGCTATGTCATTCTCGTATTGACGCTACAATTCTTTCCTTATCCATGCATATTCATTTCTGACTCATCAGGTCAACTCCTTGTTTTTTTGGGTCCTTTGCCTTCTATCCCTTTTCCATTCTCTAGCACACTTGGCTTTGCCTTCTCCACACCTCCTGGTAAACCAGGGGCTCACTTTGGTCTTCCTGTTGTTTCTAATGCATGAACTTCTCTATTGCCTCCCTACACTTTGTGGTCACGTGTTCCATCATTTTATTTACTGCCTTTCCCTCCAGCTCACTTACCCTCTGCACCCCATGCAGGATATGCCTCATACTTGTTTAGTCCTATTTTTGGAAGTTTGCTTCTCCCGTCCTACTCATACTCCTTCACTCTACATTGTTAACTGTGCTATGCATTCAAAACTCATGACCACGTGATCTCTAGCACCTAGAGGTCTAGCCTTGCTGGTTCATCATCTCTTCTCTCTCTGGTTATGTTCCTAACATTTTGTTACATGAAGTTTTCCAGTACAGCCTCCATCATCTTGGCTCTCCACATCTCTGGTCCCCAATGTAGGTCCAGATTCTCCCAGTCAATCACTTTATAGTTGACATCCCACGTGATGAGTAACTTTGACCTATTCATGTGGGCCTTTCTGGCAACCTTGGCTAGTGTGTTCACCATTGTTCTGTTGATCTCGTTGTATTCTTATCTTGGCATTCTGCTGTTCACTGGCGGGCTGTTCATGCTATCATCATTTTTTGGACCTCCAGTTTTAAGTGTTCTTACAATGTGGTCATCCGCTACTCATCTGAAAAGGCAAGAGACAAGCAGAGACACCTAGGGTTAGGAAGACCAGCAAATGTAACCTGTGAAAGACAACAATTGTAGTCCCAATTTTTAAGAAAGTAAATATACATGCAACATTAAACTACAGACCGGTGTCACTGATAGGCACAGTATGTAAAGCCGTAGAGAAGTTTCAGAGAAGGGAAATTCTGCCTCACATCTAACTGGAAGTTTACGACAAGGTGACAGAAGTGAGACAAGAGAGAGAGGTGGGTGGAATGCATTTTCTTGGACTCTGAGAAGGATTTCCACACAGTTCTGAGGAACAGCAGCAGGCAGGAATAACAGAAAAGGAACAGCAATGGATCAGAGAACACCTGAGACGAAGGAGACAATGAGTGACGGTACGTGACGAGGTGTCAGATTCGGCAATGTGACAAGCGGGGTTCCAACAGGGTTGAACTTCGTGGACACTTCGTGTCCACGAAGTGCAAAGTCATGAAGATGGGGGAGGGTCAAAGAAGACAGCAAACAGAGGACATGCTAGGGAAACAAACGCTTCAAACCTCACTCAAAGAAGAGGATCTTGCTGTGAGTATAACAACGAGTACATCTGATGTGGGCATCAACCAAATAGCTGCTGCAGCAAATGGGCGAGTGGCAAACCTAAGAATAGCGTTTTAACACCAGAGTAAGAAGTCATTCAAGTCACTGTACATCGTGTACGTCAGGCCCATATTTGAGTATGCAGCACCTGTATGGAACCCACACCTGGTCAAACACGTTAAGAAATTAGAGGAAGTGCAAGCATGACTAGTCCCGGAGCTAAGTGGTATGCCCTACGAGGACATATTAAGGGAAATCAACCTGACGACACTGGAAGACAGGAGGGATAGGGAGAGAATGTTTCAGAGATGGAACACAGCAACAAGGTGACACAACTGGAAGTTGAAGACTCAGATGAATCACAGGGATGTTAAAAAGTATTTCTTCAATCACAGAGCTGTCAAAAAGTGGAACAATCAGGACTGATGTATTGGAGGCATGATCCATGAATAGCTTTAAGAAGAGACACGATAAAGCTCGTGAAGTAGGAAGAGAGTGGACTTAGTAGCAACCAGCAAAGTGGCAGGGTCAAGAGCTGTGACTCGACCCCTTCAACCACAAATAGGTAAGTACGTAAACACACACACACACAAACACAGAACAGGAAACTAAAGGTCTTTGGAAATCAACTTCTCAATAGAGATCTATCTCCACATCGTGGGTACGAAACTAATTAGCTTTTCTTCATTATCAACGCTGACGAAACTCCAATATAAATAAATGACTAACTCTTGTCTAGATAAATGTCTCCAGTGTCAATTATAGATGACTAATACGAATCCCAACTTAAAGCACTTCCTCTCGGTAAGTGGTGGTATTTATTGCAATAATTATGGTGCTGAGGTTAAGGTCGTGTTTTAATGCAGTTTATTGTAAGCTGTCCTTCGTAACTTTATATGATTTTCTTACAAAACTTTTGTAAATATAATTTTTCATTGTAAGTGATTGTAAGCATAACCAGCGGGTGAACTGGAATATGAACAACTAGTTTAATTAGTCACTAAATCTTATTAAGGTTATTTTCTTTAGAAAGTATTAATTTTAATTTAACTTTTATAGTTTTTTTTAAGTTACAACATCTTTTACTCTTGTATGGTTTTTGTATTATAAGATGTAAATATTAAATATTCGTGCAGTCAAATTGCTTGCAAGAGATCATCCTTCGCTGGCCTGTTGGTCGTGTGGTCGTGTCTCGGCTGGTAGTGATGCTAGTCGTAGGGGAGTGGTAATACCGGTGGTTGAATGACATTAGTTCTAGTAGTAGTGGTGAGGGACGCGGTGTTGGTGGTGGTGGCGATGTTATTTCTGTGGGTGATAACTACTGGAGATGGTGTTGGTAGTGGCACGTTTAGTACTGGTAATGATGGTAGTAGATGTAATGTAAGGGGTGGAAAGAACGATAGTAGAGTGGATGAAAGACAAATGATGCTGTTGTTAATTGTAGTGGTGTTAGTTATGACAATCTGTAAAAAAAATGGAAAAAGGCTCACCACACACATATTGAAATTACTGTGAATTTGATTGATGGTTCTTCCTGTTTGAGATCTTCCTGGTGCTTCACGATGTTCAGACGCCTGTGTGGACATAACAGACCTGGTGATCGTGTTTCCAATAATGTTAGCAAATATTAATCCATTAATAACTTAGCACCTGCGTGCTATTTAAGAAGTCTTGACATATTCCTGCTTGAACTCTGAACCATGGTGTTTTTGTTGTTCTTATTTTTTTAGTTTTTGGTTATGTTTTTTTTTTTATTCTTTACGTTCTTATTAGTCTTCTTTCTTGCTGTTATTGTTTTTGTTCGTGTTATTTAATACTGTTGTTGTGGAGCTTACAGTGTCGGGGTTGGTGCTGTTTGTGATGACGTTGGTGGTGGTGGTAATTGTGTTGGTGGTAGTAGTGGTGGAGGCGGTGTTAAAAGTTGTGGTGTAATAGTGCTGGTAGTGATGATGGTGTTGATGATGGTGATGATTTTAGTGGAAATAGTAGTGGCGATGGTGATGTTAATGGCAGTGTTGAATTATGATGCTGTGAGTGGTAAGTTCTGGTGGTGTTAGTGGTGAGATGATATGGTATTAGTAGTGACGTGTGGAGGGTGAGGGTGACCGGCAGTTGTGGTGTGAGTGGTTGTGTTAGTAGTTGTGGTGTGAAGGGGTTGGGTTAGTTGTGGTGACATCGGTTGTAGTGATGTTTGTGGTTGTGCAGACACATCACCATTGCTATTCATTCCAAGTTTGATCTTTTGTGCACCGCTTTTTCAGCGCTTCACTTCCAATGTACCTAAATAAAATTAAAAAAAAAATGTATGTGATCTGAGCGAAACGTGAATTTCTCACTCCTTCAAGTATGTGACTCTCTGAATGCACTATGTATATCAGTAATTCATATATGTGTGTTCGTGTGAGTGTAGAATGTATCACAGGTGTTTCATTTATGTGTTCTTATGAGTGTAATATGTATCTCAGTTCCTTATGTACTTGTTCCTGTGAGTGTAGTATGTATCTCAGTCTTTCATGTATGTGTTCCTGTTAGTGTATCATGTAATTGACTCAGTCTTTCAACTAATTCATCTTGTGATTATCTCGTTTTTAATATTAACGTTCTTCCTCCCTCACCCAATCGCAATTTCTCGACAGTTTAACAAATTATATCAAATCATTAACATACATTTATTTTGTCTACGTTTTTCATCTCTTAACAGAAAGATTATATCCACTCATTAAAAATACCTCTAGAATATATTAATAAATATTTCCTATTATTGGTATTTAGCATTTTTTTTCTTTTGATCACTATGAGGAGCTTCCTCCCTTTCCCATGTAAGAAAATTCTTATTTCTCTCCTTTTCAGGGAAAGTCTTCGCCCTTTACTATTTACGAAAGTTCTTTCCCCTGTGCGACTCATGAACACTCTACTTCCTTTGCCATTTGGGAAAAGTTTACTACTGCTGCTATTCAGCCATAAAAGACTCTGATTTGTCAAAATCTACATTTCCGTTGTAATTGTCTTGTTAAAATAATCACATCTCGTACGTGAGAGCAGTGCAAGGGTCACGAACAAAAGCACTGGGGTTCAACATTGGAAGGTGCGACACGTGTGACTTCATCGATGCGTTATGGTCGAATCCTTATTCAGTCATACTTCATTATTAACCTTCCAGTGTAAATAATATTTATGTATCTTTTCTTGTTGTTGTCTCTATGTTTTTCCTTGTTCCTGTTGTTGTCCCTGTGTTTTTCCTTGTTGTTGTTGTTGTTGTTGTTGTTGTTCTGCTTCTTCTTCTTCTTCTTCTTTTTCTTCTTCTCTTTCTTCTAAATAAGTTTGTCTCGACATCATTTTCTTGCCTCAGTCTGTGATCAAGTTGAACTCTAAAACTCTGTTCATCCTGCTCTAACATTGGCTTCTTCCCCCATCATGAACAGCATCTACAGTAAATTACCAAGAAACAAGGTCATGATCTTCCCCGCAGTCGCGGTATTTTCCCAAAAATACCCGAATTTGATCCAAGGACAGGAAGATATGCATGAGCCAATATTTTTTGTACCATTGGTTAAATTTAACATATTCATAAGGATGGACTGAGCACATTTTTATTTTTCGAATCGACCAAAGAATAGAGTTTGAATTTAGCTTTTTTTAGTATTGTGATAAACAAATTTAAAGAGTTAAAATCAACGAATATATTGGGTTGGACTCCACCGATTTATAGAGTACGAAACAACTGTTTTTTTTCGGTTGAAGTCATTAGTATATATTAGAGTGGAATCACCAAAAATTCTTGGTCTTCTTTAATTTCGGTTGAAGTCATTAGTATATATTAGAGTGGAATCACCAAAAATTCTTGGTCTTTTTTAATTAATTAAATAGTTTCTTCCAAGATACAAGAAATACACTCTGTCCATTTTATTTGGGTGTTTTTTTTTAAATATAAATTTTAAACTACCTTTCTGATCCCATGAAATGCTAACCGACGAACAGAGTATAACTATTCCGCCACCATGGATTTTTTCAGTCATTTGAATAAAGTGGGAAAGTAAACATAAGCGACCAATATACACTGGAATTTTATGAGAAAAAGAACGTATCATCGTTTTATTAAATTAATTTCATTATTATTGCTCTTTGTAGCTTCCAAATATTTTTTCTTTACTTAAATTTAAATTATCCAACGTTACTTTAGGTATAGGAAGAAAAAAATTGCTAAATTCCTTAGTTTCAGTTAGTGATCACAATTGCATTTCGTTACGGTAGATTAGATTGGGTTACTTCAACCTAAAATAACATATATTTATTGCAACTATAAATATGGGAAGAAATATAAAATTTCCCTACAAGGTTGGTATTTACTAACACAACCAGGAAACGTTCACACCTGGACGAACATTTCTGGTAATGAGAGAATATGTTGACAGCAAACATAATATTGTGTTGCTGTGAATCAATATTCAGGTGAGAAAGATCTCCCCAGACTCCTTCAAGTGACGGCTTGTCAATAAATGCTTTACTAAACCGACAAGTTGTTAAACGAGACACTTGTGCAGCACTGGTCAACAACCAAAGTGCTGTCGACACCAGAGTAGCAATTTCCAACTAATTTTAGGTCACTGATAATGAATATCATGGTTAAAATTGTTTTTTAGCTCTACTTTACAATATAGACCTACGTGTCACAACAGGTTGCAACAGGCTTGCAACAGTGTGTTTCTTACCACACTCACAGTCTCACTGACCTTCATTATTGTTCCAGCAGTCATACAAGGTGGTTGTGCTCTCCAAGTTCATATTCTGAGGTGAAAGGCAGGTGATTTTCTTAGTCAAACACTTTTAAAACTTATAATAAATATTCACTGAGCAAGCTATTGATATGCATGTGTGGAGTCGATGTGTTCAGTCCATTAGTCTTGACAAAAGAGCAGCATATTGGCGGAGATGTGGCTTATTTACTGATGGTAGACGAGTGGTAGACGAGTCACCAGCGAACAAAGCTACTAAAGGAAGTAAGTCGAGTCTATAAGTTAGACAAGTTTTGAAGAAATCCCTCAAACTCCTCATATTTCACATGTTTCTGAATTGGACTGAAGAAGCCACTGTGTGGCCATATTTTTCCAGACTAAATATACCCAAATGTTGCATAAATGTTTCATTTATCAAGACTAATTTCTGCATTTACATTTGTCTTAGGTTGCTAATCCCAGGGGATAATATATAAATGTAAAGTAGAAGAAACAATTGTGGCAGAGGTGGAACAGGAGGGAGGTCAGGAAGTGGAGGGGAAGGGAGGTCAGGAAGAGGCACGGGAGGGAGGTCAGGAAGGGGCAGAGGGAGGTCAGGAAGGGGCAGGGAGGGAAGTCAGGAAGGGGCAGGGGAGGGAGGTCAGGAAGAGGCAGGTGAGGGAGGTCAGGAAGGGTCGGGGAGGGAGGTCAGGAAGGGGCAGGGGAGGAAGGTCAGGAAGGGGCAGGGAGGGAGATCAGGAAGGGGCAAGGGAGGGAGGTCAGGAAAGTGCAGGGAGGGAAGTCAGGAAGGGGCAGGGGAGGGAAGTCAGGAAGGGGCACGGGAGGGAGGTCAGGAAGGGTCACGGGAGGGAGGTCAGGAAGGGGCACGGGAGGGAGGTCAGGAAGGGGCATGGGAGGGAGGTCAGGAAGGGGCACGGGAGGGAGGTCAAAAAGGGGCAGGGGAGGGAGGTCAGGAAGGGACAGGGGAGGGAGGTCAGGAAGGGGCACGGGAGAGAGGTCAGAAAGGGGCAGGGGAGGGAATGAGTCCAGGAAAGAGAGAACATCGATATGAAAGCCAGGAAGAGGAACAGGAATTAAAAGAACACAGGGAGGAAGTCGAGGAAATGAAACAGGAAGGAAGAGAATAAAGGGAGAGGGACCAGGAAAGAGAACATTATTATTATTGTTACATTCATGGGGAGCGCTCAATCCGTAGGGGTCATCCAGTGCCTGGGGAAATGGAAGGCACTCTCACTTGATTTTAAGAAACTGGAGAATAGGTTCAGTTCTTTAGATCAAGAGCCTCTCACCACTATCAAGGAACTTAGCTTCAAGGGTATTCAAATGCGAAGGGAAAGACAGAAAAATAAAAAGAAGGGTGAGCAACAGTGAGAAAGTGACTAGGAAAAGGGACAGAGGGTAGAAGGTCCGTTATGAACGTTGAAGACATTTCATAATTCAAGCAAAGACTAATTGCAACTTAATTGTCATTCTGACGGACAGTCATAATGAATGTGCATGCAACACCCCATTATTAAGAAGTGTCCTATTTGGGTGATTCAGTATTGCTTGAAGAGCCGCCACCTCGCAATGACCACCTGAGAAAATAATCTTCGTTGGTTTCTTCATGAATATCTTTAAAAGAAATGAGCACAAGCTGCCGTAGTTTGCCATAATTTTAAGGATTTTTTTTTCCAGTTAACATGTAGTTTGGTGCTCGTGGTTAAAACTCTCGCTTCACACGGCGAGGGTCTGAGTTCGATTCCCAGCGAGGGTAGAAACATTGGGCGTTTCTTTACGCCGGTTGTCTATGTTCACCCATCAGTAAAATGGGTACCTGGGAGTTAGTCGACTGGTGTGGGTCGCATCCTGGGACAAAAACTGACCTAATTTGCTCGAAATATTCTGCATAACAAGAGGCTTTCTATATAGTAGTATGTCATTGATGTCAGCTAGGACTGTATACCTTGTACATGTACTTGTAGTAAATAAGGATATTATTATTATTATATTATTATTATTATTATTATTATTATTATTATTATTATTATTATTATTATTATTAGTATTATTATTATTATTATTATAATTAAGGAAATAATAGTTTAAACTCTATTGACATGAAAATAAATGTCAGTGGCATTACATTGTAACAATAAACCTAATGGCAGATAACATGCTAGGTTCTTGTAACTGGGAGAACGTAGGGGTTCACATTAGTACATAAAAGTACATGGGAGTGCATAGGAGTACGTGGTAATACACATGAACGCATATAAATACATATGAGGTTACTAGAGGATGGTAATACCAAGGAGGAAAGTGCAGAGTAAGAATTCTACATAATATACTATGCTTATTGCTATTAATATTATTATTTTATTGTTTTTATTATAATAATTATTGTTAATGTTTTCTTATAATAATTATTGTTAATGTTTTTAATATAATAATTATTAAGGTAACTGTAAGTAGTTGCCTGAATTTTTTTCTTCCTTCGAAGTTTCTTTTATATTTTTTTCATAAGAAGAGAAACTCTTGTCTGATCTGCTTCAAAATTTTCCCGACTGGTATATGGTAAATATGTCAAGTTTCTTGGAATTATTGACCAGAGTTGTAAATGTCTCCTAAAAACACAAAATTATCTGATGCTTGGCTTCAGAACACATAAATACAATTATCATACATAGTGTTAATCATCTAGAATAATCCCAAAATATCAAAGTGACTTATTTCCATTGTGGTCCTTGTAATATCTTAATATTTAAATCTAAAAAGATAAAACAGCTTAGTAGCTCAACTGTTTGAAAATAAGTTACAATAATATTAGATATACTAGGAATAAGGTAAACTGAGTTATTTGCATTAACATTAAAGATAGGATCAGTACAATAAGAGGTATGAATATTACCTATACAAGAAATCATTCTCCTCCCTATCTGTAGCTTCATTCATTAGGCACCTTTTAGCTCTCTTCCTGGACTGGCTTATTCCAGTTCAGGCAATCCGTTTTGCTCCTCCATTGCTGTACAAAAAAGGAGTTTGAATCCTGACCACCTACTGTTGGAACTACAACACTAGTACCATACTGGTTTATCTTCCCAGACTTGACAACACTAGTACCATAGTGGTTTATCTTCCCAGACTTGACAACAATACTACCATACTGGTTTATCTTCCCAGACTTGACAAACTTGGCAGCAAGATATTCTGGACATTGCTTATGAACAATTTTATAAATGGGATTTAACTTCAGTTGCTTTTTAAACATTGTTTTCTCTCTTGCATAGATCTCTCGATTTGCTTCTCAACTGCACTCGACTTTATCTGGTCTGTGCTCCCTAATTTACATGACAATGGTCATTTTCCTATCATACATATCATACGTATTCTCAGTCTCCTCGTAGCCCACGTTGACAGTTTGAATAGATGAACTGGGCCTTTACTCGAGTCAAACTGTTTTAAGTAAAAAAACTTCTTTATCCTCAAATGCCGAGCTATTACTACTATTTTTGTTCTCGGTTTTAACCACAGCCTTGAATTCAGTCCCTCAAACCTGAGGTAAACACCCTCAGAAATGCGTGCCTTGGTAGTTTCCTATTTGTGTTCGTGTAGTGCGTTTGAAATGTGCTGCATAGGACTGATATCATTACAATAGGACCAAAGAGCGACTCCTTGATTTTAAGCGGGCGAGGGCGGTAGCTAGAGGTGTAATCCGTGAAGTTAAACGCACAAGTTGGAGGAATTTTGTACCTACCGGCACTTCGGCTTCTTGTATGAATGTAGTTTCGAAAAAAAAAATAAGGAAATTGAGTGGCAAGTACTCTCCAAACCCGGCTCCCGTTCTTAATCTTGAAGTTGCCACATAAATTGGAATTTACTTTATCCGTACCTCTCAAGGGCTCCATCTATGCCCCTCGTTTCTTTCCTCCAAGTCTGCTAGAGAGATAATGCCTTTAGACTTTTCTTCTAGCAGGAAAGAGCCTTACAATGTGCCTTTTACGCTTCTCGAACCAGAGTCAACACTTTCACCTTGCCAATCGTTGGCAGCTGGACCTGATGGCATTTATATTCATATGCTTCAGCATTTATATCCGTCAACTCTCGTAGTTCTCTTATGTGTTTTTAGTCTTGTTTGGTCGCAATGGTTTCTTCCCTATCTGTGGAAAAGTACCGTTGTTCTGCCTTTTCGTATACCGGGTAATTCGAACCATGATGCCTCACACTATCGTCCCGTTGCTCTTAACACTGCAGTTTGCAGGTTGATGGAACTTCTAGTAAACAGACGTTTGGTGTGATATTTAGAGACTTACAGTAGTCGCTCTACAGTAGGTCGCTTACAGTAAGTCGCTCTACTATTGACCCCTTAGAGACTTATGTTCGTTAAGTCCTTGCTAGTAAAACCTCGGTTATCACAATCTTTTTTGATCTTGAAAAGCTTATAACACTACTTGGTGATATAACATCTTGGCCTAGATTGATTCCTTAGGCGTTCGGGGCGACCTGCAACTTTTTCTTAAAAAAACTTCTTGTCTGAGAGACATTTCCGTGTTCAGGTTAATAATTTGCTTTACCCGGACTTTGTCTAAGCTGAAGGTGTCCCTCAAGGATGTATCTTTAGCACCACTTTTTTCTACTAGCTATAAATGATATGGCCTCTGTTCTCCCATCTAATAATTGGTCATAAGTTTACGTTGAAGGTTTTGCTATAGCTTGTGCAGTCGCTGACTGCCACTTATAAGCAGCCACACTACAGAATGTGTCAACCGTGTTTCCCACTGGGCCACTACACATGGGTTTAAATTTTCTGGAGCTATAACGCACCAAATTACTTTCACCAGAAGTTCTGTTGTCTCTGTTACTCCATTGTAAATGTTTGGTTCCCGTATCCCTCAACGTGATACTGTCACATTTCTTGGCCTTCTTTTTTGAACACCAACAATCATTGGAACCTCACATTATCTATCAAAAATCAACTTGCCATAACCGAGTGATCATTAAAACCTTCACTCATCTTTCTTGAGGGAGGGGGGGGGAGACGACGAACTCTTCATCGGGTTCATTCTGTCCTAATCCTATCAGAACTAGATTATGGCGACAGTATATATTCTACGGCCTCTCACGCAATTCTTTCTCAACTTTATCCCGTTTATCATCAGTGATTACGTTTATATATATGTACTTCTTGCTCCTTTTCTGTCGAGAGTTTATATTCGTAAGCGAATGTTAAATCTTTGCATGATCTGAGTGAGGCCCATTGTCTCTGATATTTTGTCCGCTCTCATGACCTTCACGATCTTTCTACATGCAGGATGGTAACGGACGTTAGTAGATGTCCATTATCTGATCGCCGCCCCTGATTACTCCACCCCTTTTCTCTTCGTATTCACTCTCTCTTGGCTTCTCTTCAATTGCCCCCTTTATATGTTCAACGTACACCAACCTTTTCTTTTTCCCTTTGGGAGGTTCCAACAGTTCGAGTCTGTTCTTCCCCACTGACGTGCGCGAAAGCCGCGGGTTCGAACCCCACCCGTGGTATGGTTTGTTTGCAATCGTGTCATTACGATTTCGTGAGTCATACCTACAGTTGTTTCTCGCTCTTTTTCTTTATTACTTCCGAAATCATTCTCGTGCCATTGCAGTGTATACTGGTGGTTCTAAATCCTCTGACAGTGTCGGGTTTACAGCAGCAGTGTCCCGCAGACAGTGTTGTGCGTCATTTATTAGACTCAGCTAGCATTTTTACAGCTGAACTATATGCAATTCTCATTGCAATTATACGTACTACATCAATGCCTCCTACTTCAACATTTTTGATAGTTTCATACTCCTTTAGTGCTTTGTAGGCTATCAAAAAAATTATTTTGCCTCATCCCCTAGTTCTTCGTATCCAACTTTGGTTTCACCGCATCTCTGCTGGGTCCCTTGTCATGTAGATGTTGAGGGCAATGAGCAGGCAGACTCGACGTCGTGGTCAGCTGTACTTGACCTTCGCGTTTCGTATAGACTTATTCTATTCTCAGACTATTTTGCTGTAATCTCTAGCCACCTTTGCAACCGATGTGTTAATAAAAAATAATAATATAACTTTAAAAATTGCTAACTTCCCACGGTTTTATTAATTTTTGATAAAAAAAAAAAAAAACATCTGACAACAGATATTAGGGGTAACCTTTGCGTTGGCTGTAATCTAGAGTTATCCCAAGCCACAGGTGTTACTTACTTTGATTATAATTTTTATTGCAAAATGAAAGTTTTCAGGACATTAAGGACACCCCAATTTAAATAGTTATAGGTAAAGACAGTGTAAGTAAAAATAAAAGCAAGATGTTTAACCTATCAACATACACAGGTCACATTTTCAGTAGGCGTAGTGTTGATGGATGACATACTTGAAGTATACCTGGAGAGAGTTCCGGGGGTAAACGCCCCCCGCGGTCCGGTCTGTGACCAGGCCTCATGATGGATCAGAGCCTGATCAACCAGGCTGTTACTGCTGGCCGCACGCAGTCCGACGTACGAACCACAGCCCACCTGGTCAGGTACCGACTTTAGGTGCCTGTCCAGTGCCTGCTTGAAGACAGCCAGGGGTCTATTGGTAACCCCCCTTATGTACACTGGGAGGCAATTGAACAGTCTTGGGCCCCTGACACTTATTGTGTTGTCTCTCAACGTGCTAGTGGCACCCCTGCGTTTCATTGGGGGGATGTTGCATCGTCTGCCGAGTCTTTTGCTTTCGTAGGGAGTGACTCTCGTGTGCAAGTTTGGTACTAATACCTCTAGGATTTTCCAAGTGTATATAATAATGTATCTCTCCCGCCTGCGATCTAGGGAGTACAGGTTTAGGAACTTCAAGCGTTTCCAGTAATTGAGGTGGTTTATCGCAGTTATGTGTGCCGTGAAGGTTCTCTGCACATTTTCTAGGTCAGCAATTTCACCTGCCTTGAAAGGTGCAGTTAGTGTGCAGCAATATTCCAGCCTAGATAGAACAAGCGACCTGAAAAGTGTCCTCACGGGCTTGGCATCCCTGGTTTTGAAGGTTCTCATTATCCATCCTGTCATTTTTCTATCAGATGCGATTGATACAGTGTTATGGTCTTTGAAGGTGAGATCCTCTGACATGATCACTCCCAGGTCTTTGACATTAGTTTTTCGCTCTATTGTGTGGTTGGAATTTGTTTTATACTCCGATGAAATTTTAATTTCCTCACGTTTTCCATATCGGAGTAATTGAAATTTCTCATCATTGAACTTCATATTGTTTTCTGCAGCCCATTTAAAGTTTTGGTTGATGTCTGTTTGTAGTCTTGCAGAGTTTTCAATGGTGGACACTGTCATACAGATTCGGGTGTCATCTGCAAAGGAAGACACGACACTGTGGTTTATATCTCTGTCTATGTCCGATATGAGGATAAGGAACAAGATGGGAGCAAGTACTGTGCCTTGCGGAACAGAGTTTTCATCGTAACCGCCTCAGACTTTACTCTGTTGACTACTACTCACGCATCACGCATTTTGTGTGCTATTACACCATGGTCACACTTGTCAAAGGCTTTTGCAAAGTCTGTGTATATAATATCTGCATTCAATTTGTCTTCTAGAGCATCTAGGACCTTGTCGTAGTGGTCGAGTAGTTGGGACAGACAGGAACGACCTGCCCTAAACCTATGCTGCCCTGGGTTAGTCAAATTCTATCCCAATTTCTTCAATTAATTTTTTTTAAATTACGTATTACATTTAATCCAAATGTTTCAGTGAGACCAAAGGCCGGTATCCTAAGATACCCAAGCAAGCACATTAAGTTTAAAGCCTTGCAGAAGTCGCATTATCAAGTTATCAGCATTGAAGGGTTGAAACTAATTGCATGCAACGCCCAAAACGTATTACATGAAAAACACCATTTGGATTTTCCGAATTTCTTCCATAAAGCAATATGAGACCTATACAGTACAAAATCATCCCAAAATTTTCTATTAATAAGACTGAGCAGTTTTTAAGTATGTACGTAAATAAGTTAATAAGAATTTTGTATGAACTTAATTACATAACGTACAGCTTTATAATAATGGTCTTGAAAGCACACAGAACTTATAGGCATATAAAAAAACATAATGTTGATGTGACCTTGGACAACCAAATAAAGTCAATCATAGTGACTTACTTCTAATCAGAGGAGATATTCTCAATTTTTTTCAGGGAAACCAATATGATTAATAATATTGGTGCATTATAACTTACACAGCCTGACATCAAGAGAGGTTAAATTGTTTTCTTAGAGGAAAACACATCAACACTAAATGTTTCAAGCTGACATGAAGATACATTTTCCACTTATTACAAAAATCCAACAAACGTTGTATTTACACAGCCTAAACCTATTAAACATTTCGTTCATTTCATTCGATGCATCAACCATTGAAGATTGATGCTGATCAGTATTGGTATATTTCAATCAGAGGAAAGCGGTAAACCGGATGGAGTAATATAGTTCCTGTGGATTGGAAGGCATTCAAATTCAACCCAAGTGTGAAAAAAATACGGCCATTTCCTTGGATCAAGAGCCTCTTAACAAAAAGGCAATCTAATCCAATCATATCATTTCGAGGTTAAAAATGGCAAAATTGCACCAACACAATCAATTATATACACCTACATTCTTCTGAGTAGGGTAAAAGAGCTTCGAAAATTTACATCCGATCAGAGGAATCTTTCTCCAGTTATCACACAAAAACGAAATCTGGGAATGAACTATGTAACATTGTACATGGAACAATCACACATCCAAATAGTCCCATGAATGTTCCGCTGATCGAATTTGTCGTTCTTGAGTAATAAACAGAAATGTTTGAAACCCGAGAAACAATTTCAATACTATTTTTTGCCAAATTTACTCAGCTGAAGAAGAGTTAAAAGCTTTATTTTAATAAATCCCACAATAGTTTAAGCTTGAAGTTAAAAAAAAAAAAAGACATTCTCTCGTTAGTGCCTCATTCCAAGGATTTCATTTTTGTTGTTAAATTCAGAAAATTTCGAATTCACTCCTGGTTATACAAAACTTGTAGGTCATGATTGTTCTTATAGAATACATTGTCAGTAACATTTTGAAGCCAGTCAGAAGAAACAGCCTTTGGTTACTAAAAAAATAAATATTCCCCTTTATTTAATAAAATTTAAAACAATTTGGTCTTACGCACCTGAACCCAGAGGAAGACTTATGTTCATGATACCACACTAGTAACTTATGTTCATGATACCATACTAGTGACTTATGTTCATGATACCATACTAGTGACTTATGTGCATGATACCACACTAGTGACTTATGTTCATGATACCATACTAGTGACTTATGTTCATGATACCATACTAGTGACTTATGTGCATGATACCATACTAGTGACTTATGTGCATGATACCATACTAGTGACTTATGTGCATGATACCATACTAGTGACTTATGTGCATGATACCATACTAGTGACTTATGTTCATGATACCACACTAGTGACTTATGTTCATGATACCACACTAGTGACCTATGTTCATGATACCACACTAGTAACTTATGTTCATGATACCATACTAGTGACTTATGTTCATGATACCACACTAGTGACTTATGTTCATGATACCATACTAGTGACTTATGTTTATGATACCATACTAGTGACTTATGTTCATGATACCACACTAGTAACTTATGTTCATGATACCATACTAGTGACTTATGTTCATGATACCACACTAGTAACTTATGTTCATGATACCATACTAGTGACTTATGTTCATGATACCACACTAGTGAGTTATGTTCATGATACCACACTAGTAACTTATGTTCCTGATACCACACTAGTGACTTATGTTCATGATACCACACTAGTGACTTATGTTCATGATACCACACTAGTGACTTATATTCATGATACCATACTAGTTACTTATGTTCATGATACCACACTAGTGACTTATGTGCATGATACCATACTAGTGACTTATGTTCATGATACCACACTAGTGACTTATGTTCATGATACCATACTAGTGACTTATGTTCAGGATACCACACTAGTGACTTATGTTCAGGATACCATACTAGTGACTTATGTTCATGATACCACACTAGTGACTTATGTTCATGATACCATACTAGTGACTTATGTTCATGATACCATACTAGTGACTTATGTTCATGATACCATACTAGTGACTTATGTTCATGATACCATACTAGTGACTTATGTTCAGGATACCACACTAGTAACTTATGTTCATGATACCACACTAGTAACTTATGTTCAGGATACCACACTAGTAACTTATGTTCATGATACCACACTAGTAACATATGTTCAGGATACCACACTAGTGACTTATGTTCATTATACCACACTAGTGACTTATGTTCATGATACCATACTAGTGACTTATGTTCATGATACCATACTAGTGACTTATGTTCATGATACCATACTAGTGACTTATGTTCAGGATACCACACTAGTAACTTATGTTCATGATACCACACTGATAACTTATTTTCAGGATACCACACTAGTAACTCATGTTCATGATACCACACTAGTAACTTATGTTCAGTATACCACACTAGTGACTTATGTTCATTATATCACTTAGTGACTTATGTTCAGGATACCATACTAGTGACTTATGTTCAGGATACCATACTAGTTACTTATGTTCATGAGACCATACTAGTGACTTATGTTCAGGATACCACACCAGTGACTTATGCTCAAGATACCACACTAGTGACTTATGTTCAGGATACCATACTAGTTACTTATGTTCATGATATCATATTAGTGACTTATGTTCATGATACCACACTAGTGATTAATGTTCATTATACAACACTAGTGACTTATGTTCAGGATACCATACTAGTGACTTATGTTCAGGATACCACACCAGTGACTTATGTTCAGGATACCACACCAGTGACTTATGTTCAGGATACCACACTAGTGACTTATGTTCAGGATACCACTCTAGTGACTTATGTTCATGATACCATAATAGTGACTTATGTTCAGGATACCACACCAGTGACTTATGTTCAGGATACCACTCTAGTGACTTATGTTCATGATACCATAATAGTGACTTATGTTCATGATACCACACTAGTAACTTATGTTCAGGATACCACACTAGTGACGAAAAGTTATAACAGATCTGATGAGTCTTTCTCCAATTCTAACACAAATTCCAACTTTTCTTAGTATTTTACGCTACCAGCAAATTTACTTGCACACAAACAAAACTTAATTGGAGTAATTTTTCCCCCATGATACATCAGTCATTAAATCCTTAAGTCATTAACATGAGGTAAACTGAAATTCATTTAACATGATTTAACTGGAACAAATATTTCACACGATTTTACACGTAAAATTGTCAATTTTCACCTACAGCTTTAATTTCACTCTCCTCATTCGACGAATTAAGAGGCACATTTTTTACGAATCTAAATATTTACCACCGAGAGTTTTGGAAATTATCCAAGGCATTCCAGAATACCGGGAATATTTTCAACTACTTTGATCATAGAGCACGTGAACATCCCAATTTGTTCAAGAATTTGATCTTCCTTACTCAAGATACGTGTGGGATATGTGAAAGCGATTGGATTAGGAGTTCTCAAAGGCGAACCAAAATAAAAAAAAAATAGTCGGAAGAATAAAAAAGTATAGAAAAATTCCTGCAAGAGCTTCACTTCTCAATAAAAATAGATGAATTTTGGTATCAAGGTTTTTAAGAAAGGTATCACCATATCCTAAAATCTTAGTCCCTTGTGCCTCCATACAGGTGACTGGAATAATGCAGAGTGCGGCATAAATTTATAATGCAGTGTTGAAGTTTTGAATGGAATCAGAAGAAGTATTCATAAGTCATCATATGGAAACTAATCTCCAAATTCCCTCAACCTAAAAAAAATTTAAATTAGAACACTTAAGGTCCACATCCAATTCGAACCTTTTAGTGAGACCAAATTCTTACCTGTTTCATACTTAATATTGTGGTGTGTTTTAGGGCACTGTTCTCTCTGATATAATAAGATAATGCCTCATCAATTTAGCTTCAGTGATGGTGTTTCTTAGTGGAAGGCTCGAATTTGTTTTGGGCTGTTTATATCCTTACCATTTTCATTAACGAAATGGGATATTACTCTCCATTTGATAACGTATGAATATTTCTTCTGATTTGTTACAGATCTTTAACGCTAATATTTAAATAAAATTGTAAATGCTTTACTCTGAACTATCCCTTACACGTGCAGTGATGTATAGGGAAGACTGCCATACAGGGAAGACTGTCGTACAGGGAAGGCTGACGTACAGGGAAGACTGACGTACAGGGAAGGTTGACGTACAGGGAAGGCTGACGTACAGGGAAGGCTGACGTACAGGAAAGACTGACGTACAGGGAAGGCTGACGTACAGGGAAGGCTGACGTACAGGGAAGGCTGGCTTCATGCAGCACAGGGATAACTTTATTGAACTGAACAGCGTCCAAAATTCATCTTTTAAGTTTTGGGTGATTGTTGAGTCTAATTTGTCATTTTTATGTATCGCAAAGGAGGATAATTAAATAGTTTCCATTTTTTATTTCTCCAACTTTAGGTTTTATTTTGCGAAGGCCTCATTCAATCAGTATTAAAGTTTTAAACAAGGTGTACAGTAACTAGGTCAAGATTCTAAGAACTGTTGACAAATAACCAAAGTTATTGAACTCATTCCTTGCATCCTAGGATGATGCCATTAATTAATTTCCAAACGCCTCTGCTGATTGGCTTGAAACGTTAAAAAATCGTGCCTACTAATTAGATGACTATGGAGATTGAAATTCAAGTGTGTAGGTTAACAATTGTACGTTTTATATCTAAACCACCGTTAAAGTGTTATTCCTCTTATATCACGGTAAATATATTTAAGTCTGCCTCCTCTTAAGGGTCACGTTGTTGTTGGTCTGTTACAATTTGCCAATTTTGCTAAATAAATAGTGATACTAATTCCCATTCATTAAATATAGAATGCTTCTTCTGATCGGCATCAGAATATAACTGCTAATGTTTTCAACATATTACTGCAAACTGGCATGGTGCCAAATAAGTGGAAAATGGCAAATGTAATACCTATTTTCAAAGCAGGTGACAGGTCCTTAGCTTCGAACTATAGACCAATAAGCCTAACCTCCATAGTGGGGAAAATTTATGGAATCAATAATTGTCGAGGCAATTCGTAGCCATCTTGAAAAGCATAAATTAATCAACGAATCTCAGCACGGTTTTACAAAAGGGCGTTTCTGCCTTACAAATTTAATAACTTTTTTCACTAAGGTATTTGAGGAGGTAGATCATGGTAATGAATATTATATTGTGTATATGGACTTCAGTAAGGCTTTTCATAGAGTCCCACATCAGAGACTATTGATAGAGGCATGGTTGACAAATAGGCAGCAGAGAGTTTGCATAAATTGGAGAAGCGTCACAAGCGGTGTTCCACAGGGGTCAGTATTGGGCCCCTTGTTGTTCACAATCTACATAAACGACATAGATGAGGGAATAAATAGCGACATAAGCAAGTTTGCCGATGATACAAAAATAGGCCGTCCAATTCATTCAAATGAGGACATTAAAGCACTCCAGGAAGATTTGAATAGACTGATGCAGTGGTCGGAGATGTGGCAGATGCAGTTTAATATAGATAAATGCAAAGTTCTAAATATTGGACAGGACAATAACCCTGCCACATATAAACTAAATAATGTAGATCTTAATACTACTGATTGCGAAAAGGATTTAGTTCTGGTTAGCAGTAATCTAAAACCAAGACAGCAGTGCATAAGTGTTCGCAATAAAGCGAACAGAATCCTTGGCTTCATATCAAGAAGCATAAATAATAGGAGTCCTCAGGTTGTTCTTCAACTCTGTATATCCTTGGTTAGGCTTCATCTAGATTATGCTGCACAGTTTTGGTCACCGTTGACGGAGCCGTCAACACCAAAACTTTCATTTCTCTGGCCTTCACGGCATAATTTCCTTAGTTATACGAGATGGTCATCCTGTATTTTGTATTCAGGGCTGCTTTTGACTTCTCCATTCTTTCTGTATCTGAACAGTTGAAATTTGTCGATATAAATGCTCTGGAAAACGTACAAAGGAGGATGACTAAGTTGATTCCATGTATCAGAAATCTTCTTAAGAGGATAATAGCTGCCTTGAATCTGCACTCTCTAGAAAGGCGTAGAATTAGGGGGGATATGATTGAGGTGTATAAATGGAAAACAGGAATAAATAAATGGGATGTAAATAGCGTGCTAAAAATATCTAGTATTGACAGGACTCGCAGCAATGGCTTTAAGTTGGATAAATTCAGATTCAGGAAGGATATAGGAAAGCATTGGTTTGGTAATAGAGTTGTAGATGAGTGGAACAGACTTCCGAGTACAGTTATAGAGGCTAAAACGTTGTGTAGTTTTAAAAATAGGCTAGATAAATATATGAGTGGCAGCAGGTGAGTGTGAGTTGGTCCTGACTAGTTTGTGCTACTAGGTCAGATGCCGTGCTCCTTCCTTAAGTGAATGTAACCTGACCTGGCTGGGTCGGGGCATTGGCTTAAGCCGGTGGGAAACTTGGACGTGCCTCGCATGGGTCAGTAGGCCTGCTGCAGTGTTCCTTTTTTCTTATGTTCTTAAGTATTCCATAAGAAAATGAGGAGACCTTACAAGTTAGGACTGTTTAGCGGCGACTTTTATCACAACAGTGAAAGTGATAAGAAAAACTTGGAATCATTGTATTGAGAACAATATCTGCAGAATGCCTTTTCTGATATGTCTCAAACTTTCACTTTCAGCAATGTAAATATAAAATTTCCTCATCAAGTTTATTTTCAACACCTAGGCGTTCGTGTGTCTCATTTGTAATTGTCTTTGAAATGATAATTTGGATGTGTAATTGCCAATTTGTAAATTTTACATGATTACAAAATCGTCTGTCTCAAAAAAACGGCAAAAAAAATATTTTGTTTTATATCTTGTAAAAAAAATGTAATACCATAAAACTGCCAGCAGTGGCACAATACTGTACATATTAATACCAGTAGTGGCACAATACTGCTCATGTTAATGCCAGTGGTCGCACAATAATGCTCATGTTAATGCCAGTGGTCGCGCAATAATGCTCGTGTTAATGCCAGTGATGGCAAAATAATCTTCATGTTAATGCTGGTGGTAGCACAATACTGCTCATTTAAATGTCAGTTGTGGGACAATGCTGTTCATGTTAATACCAATGTTGAAACAATACTGTTAATGTTAATGCCAGGTGGGGCACAATACTGCTCGTGTTGCAAGCACACAGGAAGCAACCCTGCAAGAAGAAAGCCAGTGCTCCAAGACAGGAAGTACATCAGCTCTGGTTTAAGATCATCTCTGCTTGTGTGTCTGCCTCTGAGCTGGTTCTGCATCGGAAAGTCAAGTCTCAGAAGCCAGTAAGTATCATTAGTCTAACTAAGAACATTCTTTCTCATTCTTCCTCCCCCGGGAGGCCAACGCCGGGTCATCATGTGGAAAAGACCCGGGTCGGGACAAGACCAGCGAACCTAGTACAATACTACTCTCCCTCCCCTAGAGTTACAGGAAGACTCATGAATTATGGAGCTTGCGACAACTTCACCAGTTGGTCTCAGTTTGATGTGTTGTTTCGTACTTATTACTTCAAACTGACTTGTTTCGACTCATACCTCATGTTGTGACGACTGATCCTCGCTGACGCACTCACTGGTGAAACTCTTCCTGGTTCTTTATACTGTTGAATGCATTTAAATTATCAATACAGTCTATAAATTTTATATATGAAGGCGGTAAGCAGTATGCTCATGAATATGGGAAACTTGCTACCTTTGGTGCCATTAAACTAATGTTATCATTGCTGTGCCTATGTACGGAACCACCATTATTGCTATGGAACCTACTGCTGTCCTTTTCAGGGCACAATCATTTGATGACCCTGATTCCTTCCCTTCCTTGAAATCTGCACCCCGATACCTCGTACCTCTTCTCCTGCTCATATTGTTGTCTGTGTGGCAACTGGCAAGTATTCCTATCAGGTTTACATTCATTAACGTCAATCCTTCAGATTTTTATTTTATTTTATTAACACATCGGCCGTCTCCCACTAAGGCAGTGTGGCCCGAAAAAGAAAAACTTTCATCATCATTCACTCCATCACTATCTTGCCAGAGGCATGCTTACACTACAGTTATAAAACTGCAACATAACACCCCTCCTTCAAAGTGCCCTTATAAATGTTACCTTGCCTGCACTCCAATAGCACGTCAAGTCATAAAAACCATTTGTCTCCATTTGCTCCTTTCTAACACGCTCACGCACGCTTGGTGGAAGTCCAAGCTCCTCGCACACTAATCCTCCTTTACCCCCCTCCCTCCAACCTTTCCTAGGACGACCCCTACCCCGCCTTCCCTCCACTACAGATTTATTCACTCTCGAAGTCATTTTATTTCATGCCAATCTCTCTGCATGTCCAAACCATCTCAATAATAGTTTTGGTAATCCCGCACCTCCTCCTAATCTCCAAACTACGGATTATCTACATTATATATACACCACACATTGCCCTCAGACATGACATCTCCACTGCCTCCAGCCTTCTCCTCGTTGCAACATTCACCATCCATGCTTCACACCCATATAAGAGCGTTGGTATAACTACACTCTCATACATTCCACTCTTTGCTTTCATGGATAAAGTTCTTTGTTTCCACAGACTCCTCAGTGCACCACTCACCTTTCTGACGAACAAATCTTTACTGACGTTGATGTACCTACTTGACTACAATGCCTGATGAGCTTGTTCATGTGTTCATGGATTCTGTTGTGCAAGTGAACATTGTTCTTTATTGTAGAACCTACATACTTGTACAACCAGCTTTAGTGAAGTTGATGATTGTAATGTGCTTCTCTGAGTACAGATTTCCATTACTTTCTCAATCTTTTCTAGTTGTACATCAGATAAACTTCTCTGGCGATCTCTTCGTGTGGGATTTGCAATGATGCATGATCTGCATATTGTAATATTGTACTTGACCCATACCAATGGCGTACCTGAATTGGCGACTTTGTCGAACAATTCTTGGGTTCTTGGATCCGAGATCTCTCATAATGAGTCTGAGTAAGATAATCAGATTAAATCTTTGCAGACTTGTACGTTTTCGAGTAAATTGACCAAGCGGTAAGGTACTGGTAATACTGTATTTCCTGTCTGGAGACTTGATTCCACAACCTCTTGCAAGCAAGACAATGAGCAGTTGCCTCAGGTGTCAGAGGATGCTCAGGTTACTTGGGTTCTGATAGTATACTTACGATAACTGCTAATTCATGTATTTCCTCCTCAGGGGACAACTTGTCGCAGAGGACCTACTTGAAACAGATTGTGTTTTTCCTTGTTGATGTCACCGGCCATCTATAGGAAGACGTCACTGTTATGACTAGTGTCTTCACTCAAATGTCAGTTGTTATTCCTCACCTTCTGGATAGTGATAATGTAATAAATTAGACACATATGCAACATTTGGGTATCTTTATTGAGGAAACGTTTCGCCACACAGTGGCTTCATCAGTCCAATACAAAGTAGAAAGGTGTAAGGAGAGTAGGAGTTTTGAGGTAATCAGTCCCTCGTCCTGGAGTCGATGTGTTCAGTCCATCAATCTTGTAGAAATGACCTCGGCCTGGAGTCGATGTTGCATATGTGTCTAATTTATAACTTGTCGGTTCTCTGAACCATTCATCTATAGTGATAATGTAGTAGTCAAAAGTGATTCGTACAGGATAAAAGGGTTTATTTATCTAGCCGTCATTGCACATTGTATGTGATGGCAAGCTTCAGGGATTGGGGGGGGGGGGGAGCTAAAAAAACTTTGATTTTTTCTAATTATACAATTTCAATTAAATTTGTACTGTGATTTAAAGAGCCTTTGATACGTGGACACCGTGTTTGTAGTGACGTTTGCCTCAAAAGATAGAGAGGGGAAAAATAATAATGCCCTATTTTATAGGGTATAAAACAAATATCATAAAGCAAAAATGGAAAGATGTACAATGTTCTAAATGACATCAGATGAAAGATAAAGATCTAAATAGGAACCAAACAATAAGCTTTTGAGCGAGATGTCAAAAGACTGCATAATAAAAAATGTTGAATTTTGTCTAATTGTTTTTAAGTTTTTTTTGGGGAAAAAAAAATCAATAAAACAAAAACAGTAAAGTATATTGCAAATATCTGGTTGTCCCGTTCTGAAACAACGCTAGTCCGATAATGTGAGCAAAAATCGTGCCATTATGTCAAATAGTTTCGCAAAATTCTTAGTGAAATGTCAATAACTTATTCCTGAGGAAAAGACAAATTCATTTTCTGCAAAACTCTACGGACATCCGCGCCAGACGTAGGCGCACTATACACCTCCACTCTCGACTGCAGCCAATAGGCGACTGAACAGCTGTTCTGCTCTAGATTCGCCGGTATACTCGCCCGGCCCGGCCCTTTTTTCACGAGGTGGCCCGGACTTGGCTCCCTGTCTAGGGAATGTCTCAGAACAGTGTCTGCCATGGGAGGAGGTACAAACACCTCCTCGTCTTCTGGAACGACTGAACACCTCTTACTCTGAACACTAATATAGAGTCACCAGAGAAGATCCCTTGATGGGAATTTCGAAAGAAAGAATAATACAAATCGTAATTTTTGTAGTAAAAAAAAAAGAAAATATACATGTGAATTGGCATCATGTCCTCTTAGTTGACAGAAAGAACAAAAAAAAATACATTTTTTTATAAAAATTACTTAGAAATATGATAGAAACAAGCTGATTCCATCAACAAGTTGCCAGAATGATGCACTATTTTCCTGTAAGAATTTTTTTTTTTTTTTAAATATTTCGTTTTGTTTTTATCCTGTATTAAGCCCTCCTTCCCCTTCATTTCGTCCTTACAAATACTGCTGGTTAGAGTATCTACCTCAGCATGAACACCACCCTCATAGACCTTTTTCACTACCAATATCCTGTTCGGGTAGGGAACGAGTTGTCACCACTTCTATATTTCTTATTGAGAGTTCGTATTTCTTAATAATAGTAGAAAATAAAATGATTAGATCATACTGACTTCCCAGGTAAAGTCACGCATCTTCTGCAAGTGTTAGACACAAGAGCAATAGCATTACCAGGTGAGAAGATGGGTTAAACTAAATAACTATATCACCATATTGCACTTAAATCTGGGAATATACCCATTTACCTAACCGCATACAGATTGCCACATTCACAAGATGCTATAGCAGAGGAGTTAATCAACCAGATGTTTGATAATGGTGTCATCACACAGCAGTAGGGAATGCGACAATGATTTTAGTACTCCAGAAAGATGGTACTTAATTCCTGGTGATTTATTTCAGAAAGACCAATCCTAAAATGATTCCAGATCCTTTCTCACTTCCTGTTTTTGGAGATTTAATACACAATATAGGAGATAGTCTTTTCTTTCCTAGACATGTTTGATAAGTCTCTCTTCACGAGGATAGAATAGAGCTAACAGTGTTCTCTACCCATATAGGTCATTATCATTTCCTCAAAATGGCCATTGGGTTGCACTCTTTGCCTATCACAATCTCGAGACTAATGATAAACATTTTTAGAATCCTTGAAGATGTGGAAGATGTTAATCAAAAAATAAAGCTCTCACAATGATAGTTCATTAGATCACAGATCAAGTTTGTTGTTCACGTAGTCACTCCTGAAGGGGTTATGACTGACCAAAGCAACAGATGTGCAAAATTTTCCAACACCAAACACTGCTGATGCTGTAAGATCCTTTGTGGGCTTTTCAGGTTTTTACAGAGCTTTCATTGTAAATTTTTCATCTATTGCAGCTCCTCTAACTGGGATGCTCTTTTCACTTGGACCTTCCATCAAGAAAGAGCATTCTAGACATTGAAATATAAGATAGCTTCTGCTCCTCTATTATTATTTCCATGACAACAGATGCTGGTGCCAGCGGTAGAGGTGTTGTACTTTCACAAGAGACAGATATATCAAGCATAACCCGGCTGTATTTGCTAGTGGACCTTAACCAAGGCTGAACAATATGTTAGGTAAAAGGACACAAGTGCAACTAATGCGTCATTTTATTGTGTCAACGTTTCACTCTCCAGGAGATTTCTCACGCCATTAGTTAACTGCTTGGCAGAGTTCCTGGAGAGCGAAACGTTGCCACAATAAAATGTCAAATTAGTTGCACTTGTGTCCTATTACCTAACATACTACTCCTAAATCTCTTGTAACAGACAATGGAAGTGAATTTTGTAACGAGATTACTGAAAAGTTGTTTACTCAGTAGAAGATCAACAAGTTCACTATTGTTCCTCATCATCCTGCCAGTAATGGCTTAACTGAATGGATAAACGAGAAAGTATTCGATGTTTTACGAAAAACAATTAATTCTAACAGTGAAACATGGGATGAAGCAATACCTGATGTCCAGTGTGCAAATAATTCTGCATACATTATCTCTACAGCAGATGCACTACGTTATGCCTTGAATGGTGTAGATAAACGATATGAGTTGCTGTACTCCAGTTTAACACTTAACTAAAATTATGATGACTATGTAAGGACTCGAAGTCGTATAACTGAAGGTATTTTTAGAAGATTCAAAGAAACACGTTGAAAGTCAACTGCATAGTTTACTAAAGTTACAAACGATCAAACAAATCAAATCAAAATTAAAATTGGCTCTGGAGTCATGAGTAATTTCAACAAGATGTCTACAATGCCAAATATTTCCCGAACGTTTGTTGTTCCCTGTGGAGTTGTTAAACACAGAAGAGGTGGTAGTAAACACAAAGTTAGAGAAGTAAACATAGGTCAGTCGGACTTGTCCCAACTGTCACTATTGCTTGCGGACACGACTAGCAATGAGTACACCGCAAGTGTTAGTAAATATCACTAATTTGATTCCACTCAGCCTTAGCAATTATAGGCCAATTCCAGTACCTTTGAGCCCCCTAGATCAAAGAAACACTCTGCATAGGTAAATCTTACCCTAGAAGAGTTGTAGTTAAATGGCAATGTTTTGTGTAAATAATTATGTATTTCAATTCATTACGTTACCCTCTTCACTTCTACTATACTTTGCCATCTTTGACTGTGTATCAACTCACATTATTATGCCATATTTGGTAAATAACTTAGCACTTATAATTGCTTCTAAAAAAAGATTTCTCTTAGTGCTTTCATGTTGTGCATGACTGTGTCATTATTCTTCACTGTGTATCTTCTCATATTATTGTGTATCTAATTTTTTAACTGTGGATTTTTTTTTATTGTTCCTTAATTGCTGATGCCCTGGGATTTAGCAGTTGAAACTTGTGTGTAAAGTGTTTAGTATCTCTTAGGTACTTTTATTCTTTTGTATATAACTTCCCGCGGAATCCATAGACCACCTGAAAAGAGACCGATTTATCTCCCCTATTGTTACCCTGATCCACCAAGACTCAGTATACTTTTAGTATGATCTAAGAGTATGATATACGTTCGTCTTGAGCACCATTCAATGCATTGTATAGTATCATTGCTAAATGCTGTTTCGCCTTTTTCAGCGTTACATAAATAAATGTCCTGTCTCCTAGGGGTCACAACCTGCCTAGATCACGGGCATTTAAAATATTAAACAACATAAACCAACCTAGGGCAATCTTATTCCTTCACATAAATTATGAAGCGTTAATTAAATGATCAATATTTATTTATTATAAGGAAGGGCACAAAAACTTACCTAAAATATATATATATATATATATATATATATATATATATATATATATATATATATATATATATATATATATATATATATATATATATATATATATATATATATATATATATATATATATATATATATGAAATCACATCATCAGAGGGTGTCCAGCAAGGGACCATTTATCTTCTGTATAGCAGTGAGGGATAGCAGTAAGACTGACCAGTGAGGTAAACATCTGGTTCCTGGTTGATGGCACACTAGCAGGTACAAAGGAGTCCCTTCTAGATGATCTTACACAGGTGATGACATGGGGACAGGAAATGGGTCTCATCCTGAATCCATCCAAATGTGAAATCATCTCAGTCAATCAACAAGTGATAGATGCAGTGATATCAAAACTACCAGGAGCAACAGTCATTGCCCCTACTAATAGTGTCTTGCTTGGAGCACCTCTTGGAAGCGATGCCATTGACACAATTCTCAGGAAGAAACTGGAAGAATTGAGGAGAATGGAACAAAGAATAGGCAATCTTGACACCCATGATGCCTTGTACCTTCTCACAAAATGCTTGAATCTGCCCAGGTTGACATATTTCCTAAGATGTGCTCCTTCATATGATAACCCTATACTGCACGAATATGACAGTATCCTGAGGCAGATCTTTACTAAAGTACTTAACCTTACTCTAGAAGATGGGCAGTGGGACCAAGCTACACTCCCAGTCAGACTAGGAGGCATTGGTGTCCGCAAGTCATCTCAGATTGCTCTACCTGCTTTCCTGTCTTCATGCATTGCATCCAGAGGGCTTGTAGCAGCAATTCTCCCTGAACATCTTAGGGACACAATTGGAATCCATGACCAAAAGTTCGTTGATGGAGCCAGGATCTGGGATAATCTAACAGGCTCTGAAACCAGGCCTGCTCCCCCCAAGAACTACAAACAGTCGCACTGGGATGGCCCAATAGTAGAGAATATATCCTCAGCAATGCTTCAGAGTGTGTCAGGGAAGGATAGAGCCCGCCTCCTTGCAGTGAGAGCTCCTCATGCAGGGGACTTTCTTTTGGCTGTTCCCAACTCCAGCCTTGGCACACGCCTCGACCCACAGACCATCCGCATTGGTGTTGCCCTTCGACTTGCCGCCACAATTCTCGACGAACACAGATGTATTTGTGGCAGTGAAGCAGCAGACCGATTCGGGTACCATGGTCTTGTGTGTCGTAAATCCGAGGGAAAGATTGCAAGACATGAAGAGGTTAATAACATTATCAAGAGGAGCCTCACAACAGCCGGAAGCCAAGCCACCCCAACTATGCAGATCTGATGGCAGCCAAAAGCCTCCAGATGGTATCACCCTTCAAGCCTGGACAGACGGCAAGCAGGTGGTGTGGGATACACATGTGCATCTACCTTGGCTGATACACCAGGGAGGAAGGAGGGGCAGCTGCCACCTTCAGGGAGTCCCAGAAGTCGAGAAAATATGGAGAACTTGCCCATCAGTATATGTTTGTTCCCATAGGCTCAGAGACCCTTGGCTCATGGGGAAAGAGTGCATATAAGTTCCTCAAGGAGCTGGGCAGAAGACTCAACAGGGTAACTAGGGATCCCAGGGCAGCTAGTTTTCTGTTCCAGCGACTCAGCGCTGCTGTTCAGAGGGGTAATGCATGCTGTATTCTGGGCACGCGCCCCAGCTCGGAAGAGCTGGATGAGATTTTCGCATTATAATCAGTGACAAACATGTAACAATATGTACTAGACATGTATCTCTCACACCTCGTGTACTGTATATGCCATCTTTATATCAACAATGTATCCCTTAAATCTTTTGTACCATATTATGTAATAAAATATACCTTTTGGAAAAAAAAAAAAAAAAAAAGAAGATGGGGTGGTAGGGGAAGTGGAATATTCAAATGGCATCAGGAAGAAATCCAAATTTTCTTCCTTGAAGCCTTTTTGTCCACTTCTCCGAGGCTATGGGTCCCACAATTTGTACCAGAGGTGGACCCCATCTTATATATATATATATATATATATATATATATATATATATATATATATATATATATATATATATATATATATACCCAAACTCACCATCACTACTTACACAAATAGCAGCCGCTGCGCTTCTCGTACTGACTCAAAACACACCCCACCAGCTCTTGTTCAATCCTGGATACTCTTTAATACTACTAATGCACGTCCGGTTTCAGAACAAATCCCGTTACCTGAGATTATATATTTAGTGTTTTATACACATATTTTAACAACACTGCGTTATAAATGCCAGTCTGCCTCTCCATTCATATTGCATTAGCTACCTGCCTGAACGACGAGGTCGCCTTGTATGTAAACCTGCCATATTTGTATGTAAACCTGCCATATTTGTATGTAAACCTGCCATATTTGTATGTAAACCTGCCATATTTGCCCATGTATTCCTATTATGCATAATCAATTGCTGCTACTGTTCCCACGGCTTGGGTATGTTAGGGGTCACAGAGTTGATCTGTGTATTCAAACACACCTCGGGTGAGCCGCTCACTGGATGCCAGACAGTTTGCAGCCTACGACGAGTGCAGACACGAGCTTGCAGAATCTCCCAGATAAACTACTGTGCAAGCAATCTTCATTCGCCTATCAAAAACAAACCCATGGAACCCATCTGGACAGAAGAGGAAGCATAAACAGAAGATGAAGAAGAAGTAGTAAAATAAGAAGCATAAAAGAAGAAGAAGTTAATTAGAATTGGAAGTCGAAGTTTTAGAAGCATAAGTACAAGCTGAAGTACAAGATGTAGTAAAATTTTAAGAACTATGAGAAGATAAAGAAGACGAAGAAGAAGATGATGAAAAAGAATAAAAAGGAGAAGGAAGAGAAACATAATTTTATATTGATTCATCTAGAGGTTAGATAATTGGTTCATTTTAATAAGTGACTTTCCATCTCAAACAGAACATATCGTCCACCAACTGTCCCTAATATATGTGTTCATCCTGATATTGGGCACTGCCATACAGAGGTGTATTTGAATTAATAACTGGGCTTCCACTTTTTCCCATGTGTAGCTCTAAGTTGCCTGAGACTTGAAAGTAGCATGCTTTTGTTTGAAAGTAGCTGCAAATATACACACGAAATATCAATTTAGCTTTAGTGGGTTCCTTCTCACATAGGCCTCCAAGTGTGTAGAATTAGCTGAACAAGTATTAAGTAAAGAGAATGTTGAATATATTTTAGTTTTTTTCCAAGCAAAATTTATCTACACATTGTCAAAAAAGAACTAGCAAAAGAGCCTAAAGAAATTATGTGGAGAAATTTCTCCTGGAGGGGGGTATCGGCCCCCTTCAGCCCTTTTAACTGAGGGGCCCAGCCCTTTCAGAAAAGGCAGTGGGGTCTTCTTTGCTTCCGCATCAAGTAATTGCAAGCAGATGCTTTACTAGCGTGTACCAGTCTAGATCACGTGCACCTCTTTGCAAGAGATCAGTGTTGCAACTAATAAAAGTAACTAGAGTAATTAATCTCTGTACTGCGACAGGAAAGGTACAGGAAAACTCCTACCTCACTTTATTCACATGTGGGACAATATTAGACTCTCAGTGATCGAGACATAGCAAGAAATTAAGCATTCTGCATTGCTTTCTGGATAGAATTTTCAGAGGGGTGTGCAAAATTGATTTTAGGCGTGATTTACCGTCCTCCAAACTTAGATAGGGAACAAGGGAGATTACTTTGGGAGGAAATTGTTAAGGCCACAAGCCACGATAACGTAGTAATTCTAGTGGATTTTAACTTTAGTCAGATTAATTGGAATTTCTTAACAGGGAATTTAGAATCTAACGACTTTCTAGAAGTAGTTCAGGATTGCTTTTTGAACCAGTTTGTGACAGAACCTACAAGAGGAAATAATCTACTTGACTTGGTTCTGGCAAGCAAGGAAACCCTTGTTAATAATTTAGAAATTACAGAGGAACTCGGCTCAAGCGACCATAAGTCAATTAAATTTAGCATTGAATGGATGTATGATAGTAGGGATAATTCAGTAACGGTCCCAGATTTTCGCTTAGCAGATTATAATGGACTTAGAGAACACTTATCAACTGTGGACTGGGGTGACGAAGAGAGGTATCAATATGACAGTTTTCTTAACACTATACAGGCTGCCCAAAGAACATTTATCCCGTATAAAGAAATTAGATCAAGTAGAAATGACCCAAAATGGATGAATAATAGGCTCAAATATATTTTAGGGCAGAAGAAAGGAATTTATAGGCGCATAAAAAGAGGTGAGGGTCATCTTATAAATCAGTATACTGAATTTAAGAGGGACGTTAAAAAGGGGATAAGAAAAGCTAAACGGGACTATGAAATTAAAGTTGCTAGGGATTCAAAAACTAACCCAAAAAGTTTTTTCTAGGTTTATAGAACAAAAGTTAGGGATCAGATAGGTCCTCCTTAAAATAACTCTGGGCATGTTACTGACAAGGAGAATGATATGTGCTCTATTTTTAATAATTATTTTCTCTCGATTTTCACGCAGGAAGACACTAATAATATCCCAGAATTTAATTTTTACAGAGGCCCAGAAGAAGATAAATTATATAATATCACAGTCACTAGTGAAATGGTTATGAAACAACTAGACCGACTGAAACAAAATAAATTGCCAGGTCCTGATGAGCTTTTTGCAAGGGTTCTTAAGGAATGCAAAATGGAACTCTGTGAACCAATATCTAACATTTTTAATTTATCTCTTCAAACAGGTGTAGTGCCTGATATGTGGAAGATGGCTAATGTAATTCCTATTTTTAAAGCAGGGGACAAGTCACTACCGTCAAATTACCGCCCAATAAGCCTGACCTCAATTGTAGGCAAATTACTAGAGTCAATTATAGCTGATATTATTAGAAGCCATCTAGATAACCATAATTTGATTAATGAGACTCAGCATGGATTCATGAGGGGCCGTTCCTGCCTATCTAATTTATTATCCTTCTTCAGTAAAGCTTTTGAGGCTGTTGATCACGATAAAGAATTCGATATTGTTTATTTAGACTTTAGTAAGGCTTTTGATAGAGTACCGCACCAGAGACTGTTAAAGAAAGTGGCAGCTCATGGCATTGGGGGAAAAGTGCTGTCATGGATCGAGTCATGGCTCACCAATAGGAAGCAGAGAGTGTCCATAAATGGGGTTAAATCCAAGTGGGGACTTGTAACAAGTGGTGTCCCACAGGGATCCGTCTTAGGCCCGTTGTTATTTATAATATATATCAATGACCTTGACGAGGGAATTACTAGTGACATGAGCAAATTCGCCGACGACACGAAGATAGGTAGGATAATTGATTCAAACATAGATGCCATAGAACTTCAGGAAGATTTAGACAAACTTAATTCGTGGTCAGAAAAGTGGCAGATGCAGTTCAATGCAGATAAATGCAAGGTACTGAAGCTCGGGAGTGTCCATAACCCAAGCACTTATAAGTTAAATAATGTAGAACTTAGCCATACAGATTGCGAGAAGGACTTGGGGGTGATGGTAAGCAGCAACCTTAAACCAAGACAGCAATGCCTAAGCGTACGTAATAAGGCAAATAGATTACTGGGATTTATATCAAGAAGTGTAAGCTACAGAAGTCCAGAGGTTATATTACAGCTTTATACATCATTAGTAAGGCCTCACCTAGATTACGCAGCTCAATTCTGGTCTCCATATTACAGAATGGACATAAATTCATTACAAAACATTCAGTGTAGAATGACTAAATTAATACATAGCATTAGAAATCTTCCTTACGAAGAAAGATTGAAGACCCTTAAATTACATTCACTTGTAAGACGTAGAATGAGGGGAGACATGATCGAGGTATACAAGTGGAAAATGGGTATTAACAAAGGGGATATAAATAAGGTCTTGAGGATATCTCTCCAAGAGAGAACCCGCAATAATGGATTCAAGTTAGATATCCTTAGAAAGGATATAGGAAAGTATTGGTTTGGAAATAGGGTAGTTGATGAGTGGAACAGTCTGCCTAGTAGGGTTATTGAAGCTTGGACCTTGGGTAGTTTCAAATTTAGGTTGGATAAATTCATGAGTGAGAGGGGTTGGATTTGAGTGGGACTCACACATGAGTAAATAGAATTATCAAAGCTTATTTCTTGGGTAGCATTGAAAATTGGTTTGAGCAAATATTCTGTTAGTGAGACGGATTGTGTAGGACCTGCCTAGGTTCTTATGATTCGTCCACATCAGCTCCGGACCTCCCTATTATTCATCCATTTTGGGTCATTTCTACTTGATCTAATTTCTTTATACGGGATAAATGTTCTTTGGGCAGCCTGTATAGTGTTAAGAAAGCTGTCACAATGATAGTTCTCTTCGTTACCCCAGTCCACAGTTGATAAATGTTCTCTAAGCCCATTATAATCTGCTAAGCGAAAGTCTGGGACTGTTACTGAATTATCCCTATCATACATCCATTCAATTCTAAAGGTAATTGACTTGTGGTCGCTTGTGCAGAGTTCCTCTGTAATTTCTAAATTATTAACAAGGGATTCCTTGTTTGCCAGAACCAAGTCAAGTAGGTTATTTCTCCTTGTAGGTTCGGTCACAAACTGCTTCAAAAAACAATCCTGAACTACTTCTAAAAAGTCGTTAGATTCTTAATTCCCTGTCAAGAAATTCCAATCAATCTGACTAAAGTTAAAGTCCCCTAGAATTACTACGTTATCGTGCCTTGTGGCCTTAACAATTTCCTCCCAAAGTAGTCTCCCTTGTTCCCTATCTAAGTTTGGAGGACGGTAAATCACGCCTAAAATTAATTTTTCACACTCCTCTGAAAATTCTATCCAGACAGACTCTGCATGTATTATTTCAGACTTTATGCCCGTTTTTATGCAACAATTTAAATGATCACGGACATAGAGTGCCACCGCACCCCTCTTCCCGATACTTCTGTCTACTTGAAACAATTTAAAACCCTGGATGTGACATTCAGCAGGCATGTCCCGATTTTTCAAATTAAACCACGTCTCAGTTATTGCAAAAACATCAATATTAACCGCACTAGCAAGTAATCTCAACTCGTCCATCTTATTCCTAGCACTACGACTATTGGTGTAATATACATTTAAAGACCCTCCTTTCTCTTTACCCTTCCTGTTCATTTCTGTTTTTCCACTATACCTATTATTGTCCTTGTCATCTAGTGCCACTGGCTTTCCAGTATCCACCTTACTCTGTCTATTACTAGTTCTCCTAGAACTTATAATATTACTACACTGGGACTTCACTGTTTTTCCCCATAACTCATACCACTAACTATTTCAAGTTTAAAGCCCTAACAGCTCCCTCCACTGCAGTTGTCAGTGCCCCCGCCAGTAATCAGAGTATTACATCAAATTCAGCTTCACTTCTCAAGAAAAAGATGGCGTTAATTATCTACAATGTGTACTTTGGATCAAAGCCTTATTGAATGAAACATTAAAGCCAGCTTAGGTGTAACTCAATTTCGATAAGTGTCACTCTAACTTGGAAAAGAATGAAAAATATTATTTTGAGCGGCATTTATCAGCTCTTAATCGGCAGCTCCTCGACTCAACAGTTTCATTCTACAAAAAGACAAGGAATGCGGTCCGCGGTTCATACACCGTTGTATACATAAACGAAGCCTCATTCTATTAAACAGTAACTGGTGCTGATCTGTGGTAGAGATAGTACGGACTGCTCCTGGCAAGGAAGCAGCAAGAAAGCTAAATGATATATCTGTATTGGCACAGTATCGAGACATTTAGATAAGACATCATGAAACGTCAGTGCCCAAAGTGTTTGTGAAACAAAGAAGTTCTCAGTGTTTGGTTTACAATTGGATGAATCGATCGAAGTTACATTGTTCTCTCAGCTATTAATGTTCGCACTATACATAGTTGAAGGAAACTCCATTTACGATTTTTTGTTTGTAAAACTCTAAATTCCACCACCAAAGCTGAGGATGTGTTCGAAATTGTTAACAATTACGTTAAAGGACAAATTTTAGAGAAGGTTAAGGCAGGTGGACTGATGATACACCTGTCTTCTAGGTTCAAGAATAGACTTCCATACGTTGGTCAAACAGAGTGCTGCAATAATAATAATAATGATAATAATAATAATAATAATAATAATAATAATAATAATAATAATAATAATAATAATAATAATAATAATAATAATATCTTTATTTCTACAAGTACATGTACAAGGTATACAGGCCTAGCTGATATCAGTGACATAATACTATAATAGAAAGCCCCTTGTTATGCAGAGCATTTCGAGGAAATTAGGTCAGTTTGACCTAGGATGCGACCCACACCAGTCGACTAACACCCAGATACCTAATTTTCTGATGAGTGAACATATACAACCGGTGTAAGGAAACACGCCAAATGTTTCTACCCTTGCCGGGAATTGAACCCAGACCCTCGGCGTGTGAAGCGACTGCTTTTGCTACTAGACCGTGGGCCACCGTGGTAACTGGAGTTCACTGTTTCATTCATAGGGAAGCAAAGACATCGAAAACAGCCAGAACACATGAACATCGTCGCGAAAAGGGTTGGTGAATGTGATTAGTTGCATTAAATCATCGGGTGTGAACATCACGATCTTCAAAAGATTTTTCGATACCATAGGTTCCGACTCTGATATGTTGATGTTACTAACATCTGTACAGTGGTTGTCAGCAGGGAAAATACTCAACAACAAAATATTTAAATTGATAGGAGTTGAATTTATTCCTCTGTGCTCAAGGGAAAAAAACAAGTCCGAAATGTGTTGACGCAGTCTAATCCACAACTTATGTAGCTTGTCGATATTTTTAGAACCTTAATCAAACTAAATCTTCAGCTGCAAGGAAAATGTATATATTTGTTTTCTCACTAAGGCATCATCTAAGCTTTTCTTCACTGATTGGAACTCTGGATATTAAGAATCGAAGACAAAACTTTGGTTCTATTTCCTCAAGTGGATGCAATACACAGGGAAATGGAAACTATTTAGACGTAAATTCTTGACCATTATCGAAAGCTACGAGATGAATTCCAACGCTACTTATCAGAGACGAAGAGGACCAGGGAGGGGTTACCTGCAATCGTGAATCCATTTACAACAGAAGTTATGAGAGTTCCAGAGAATCTGCAGGAGGAATTCTTGGATCTGTCAAATTACGTGGCAGCACAAGACATGTATATCAGCAGCCTACCAAGGAGAAATTTTGGGTCAGTATGACATTGATTTACCAAAAAAGAGTCACTTCATTCAGTCAGATTTGCAGCAACTTATGTGTGATACTAGATTTACGTGTTAGTTGCACAATAAGTCCAAAAAAAATAGGAATCGGCTCTCAGTAGAAAGCAATATTCGTTATGCATTATTTAACACCATTCCAAAAAATCTAATAGTTAAGTGAATATAAAATCAAAATGTTCGTTGTCATTTTTTATAATTTCTCAAAAAAAGGTGGTCCTCCATAATTTTTTGTTTTGTTTTGATTGTCCTGGTGCTTCGTCGTGGACTGACACAAGTTAAGAACAACTACTCTAGGTATTAGTTAGTAGAACATTAGCGTCAACCATCAAACCTAACATCACCTACCTATTAATGTGTCTTTAAAGAAGAAGAAGATGAAGAATAGATCTGGGGAAATTCTAGGCTACGTTCCCTGGGAGCAATCACTCTACGTTCAATGGGAGATTTGAAGCTATTTTCCTGGAAACTGCCTTCCTACGTTCCCTTCCAGCTTCCATGGTACTGGTACATTCTCAGAGCTAGCAAGCTACATTTCCTAGGAACTATCAGGCTACGTTTATTAGGAAATATTAGGCTACGTTCTATGGGAGCTACCACACTACGTTCTATGGGAGCTATCACACTACGTTCTATGGGAGCTATCACACTACGTTCTATGGGAGCTATCACACTACGTTCTATGGGAGCTATCATACTACGTTCTATGGGAGCTATCACACTACGTTCTATGGGAGCTATCACACTACGTTCTATGGGAGCTATCACACTACGTTCCCTGGTAGATGCCTGGTTTCTTGTTACTTCCCTGTGAGGTATCATAATACATTCCCAGGTATCAGGCTACGTTCCCTGGGAGGTTTTAGACTGCGTTTCCTAGGAGGTTTTATACTGTGTTTCCTAGGAGCTATCAGGCTTCGTTCCCTAGCAGCTCTCATGTTTCGTTTCTTAAGAGCTACTGTACTACTTTCTCTGCGAATTATCAAGTAACATTCCCCGGAAACAATCAGATCACATATCTTGCGCCCTGTCAAGGCACGTTTCCCTGGCAGGTATTGTGCTACGCCCTCTGAGAGGTATCAGCCAACGTTACCTGGGAGCTATGAGGCTGTGTTCCATGATACTTTCCTGGGCGGTATCAGGCTATAATACTGTTCTAAATATGTTCTCTCAAGTTTTTAACATATTTACGAGAAAATGCATTTCTCTGTAACGGGTTATATTTTGAAGCTTTGAAGAACTGATAACATTTTAATTTAACTTAGGCAGTACTTTACCTAAATTTTCAGCTTAAAACCAAAATGAATGTTCAGATATATTCGGCTGAACTCTCGCCTCAACTTACCACCATTCATCTCTGTATTGGACTTAGGAAGCCACTTGCTGGCTAAACGTTTCCTTTACATAGATTCCCAAGTGTCTCATAAAGCAACTTGGTCAGTTTTCTGAACCACTTATATATGTAGTTTTGAAGAGTCACGTGCCATAGTGTGCAGACAATCACTGACAGACATTGTCACTGCAGGAGACCCACATGTATTCCTTGTGATTCTTTAATTTACCATAGTAAACAACTAATGATGTTATTTCATCATTCACAAGCATTCCAAAAATTCAGTAATTAGTTTAGAATCGATCTTTAGTACCGGTTGTAGAAATCCTGTGAAAAATGTGAAGGCTAAACATTCAGTGTAATCCAGCTTCTTAGTTTCATGGATCTTGTCCGTATAGCTTTATGTCTCACATTTTACTTATGAAATTTCTGACTATGGTCAGTTATTGAATGGGGAAAACGTATTAGAGTGCTCTTCATCAGGGCAAGTGTATGTATGGAGCTTAAGAGCAAAATGAAGATAACCCTGTGACTACAATGGAGAAAGAATACCTGAGCCTGACCCATGGTGATGGAAGGAACCCTGACCTTCACTCACGATAGGAGGGCGAAAGAAATCTGAGCCTCACTTATTAAGGTGAGGTAAGTATCCCGAGGTTCACCCTCGATGATCAAAAAATCCGTGAGTCTCACTCACAGTGGTGTAAGAACGAGGAGAATCACCGACGGTGAGGGAATGGTCAAGGAACATCACCTAGAGAGTACGAAGAATTCCTTCCTTCCCAAACGCCAAATGAAGGATCTTTAATCTCATCCATGATGGTGAAAGGATCTTTGAGCCTTACTTAGAGTGGGAGAAGATCCCCGAGGGTAGAAATGAGAGTTTGTATAGTCAAAGGCTTTATGATCAGCTTTTTCTGAGGAGAGGCGAATTCAAATTGACCATAATGATGAGCCCGTCCAAATATGGTCAGGTAAATCCACTGTATGTCGTGTCAATATTGTGACCAGCTCTATCCTTCCTCCGCAGCCTCATTAACACCACTAACCTAACCTTCCCTCCTCTTCTCTTCATATATATTTTATTTACTTCTTTTTTATTTATATTTATATTTTTGGATAACTTAGTAATAAAAATGTCCCGTTAATTTGATGCAGCAATAACCTTAGTGGTAAGCTTCATAAATGGCTTTTGTGAAAAGGGAAAATTCAGGAAAAGAACAAAGTCCAGAAAGAGGTAAGCACAAGATCTTCATTTGTTAGAATATTTTGTAAGATTCTTTACATTCTTAAGATGCTGGACATAGATGAGTGTGAAAACATTGTTATATGGAAGACATAAGTGTGAAAATGAATTAGGTCGGGAGGAGTGGCAAGTAGTGGAAATCAATGCGTATATTGAATTATTACCTTTACTAGGATAAGACATTGTAATGGAGCATATAATGTAGGGTAAAATGTGGTAATCAATTTGGTAAATTAAACATATTCCTTTCACATTTTTTTTTTCCTCCAAAGGTAAAATTTCAAACATAAATAGAGTAGACAAAACATTTCGTAAGATATCCACGTAGATAACTATCATTACACATTACAAAACCATCAAATAAATAGATAGTATACAGTCATAAATAAGATGAACATACAGATGAAAACTTATTATTTTAAAATCTTTAACCGTATACAGACATAGTTTTGTCTTTTTTTAGAAATTTTATTTTCATTATCACTCTGTCGCGCTCTAGATATCTAACGAAAACGTAGGATGTGGGGAAAACCTCTAACTGGGGGCGAGCTGGAATGGGGTTGCGACCCCTCTCTTTATTCCAGTATTAGGAGAAGCAAATCTGGACCAAGGAGCTCATAACTCCATCCTCTTTTCATTAGTAAAGATGGAGAAAAATCGAATTCGTTCTTCAAAGCGAACAGTTCCCATCTTACACGAGTTCCTGACCAAGCCGATTTAAAATTAGATCTGGACAGAATGCAGATAAGAAAAAAACTAATCTGGACTGTGGACAAGACGCCTTTCCTCCGTGTCTATTAGAACCCATGCAATGTATGACTCAGGTGTTTGTCCAAGAAAACCCCTAACCAAATAACATAGTGGCATTATACTCAATAATCAAAAAACGCAGACTCAGGGAATCCACTTTCCATGATCCTCCTCCTCCCTACCCAAAATGCAGTAAAAATCCTTAATAGCAACCTTCGCCCTATCTGTCCACCACTGCACAAAGTTATCATTTCCCCTCCCCCCCCCCCACAACCTTGCCCACCAATGCGCAAAAACCACCCGGTGATCAAGTCCCTGCAACAAACCTGTATTTAATTTCCAGTAACCAGGAAAAATGCAGACCGCCCCTATCCAGCCCAAATTAACCAAAACACCCCTATGATCAGAGAATCCCACTTCCACGCAGGTTACACTGCCGACCTGGATAGCCGATGACACGTATACCCTATCAAGCCTCCCCGCATAACCTCTTCTGACAAAAGTATGCTCCACTACCCATCCACCACCCTTGACTACATCCTCCACCCCCACCACCCACAAAACATCCCGCAAAACCCCCAATGTACAACCTGCACCTCGAGGTTCAACGTCCCTCTCCATGATCACACAATTCCAATCACCTGCAATTATGGTAACCAAGGGAAGACCACGCAAAGCATAAACCAGATACCTCCTAACAAAATCCTCCTTCACGCGACGGTCATTACTCCCCGGCATATACACCTCAATGAAGCACATCTGAATGTCACCCCACTCCCTGTCCACCCCCCTTCCTCCCATGCCTTCAAAATGAAGGGGCTGGTCTCACGTACACCTACCGTCACCCCACCCTTTAAATGCTCAGAACTCCCAGTATACAAAGTATACCCATTCAAAACCAGGACCCGTCCACACCGGAAATTATGTTCTTGAAGAATACGAACCTCTACCCATCTCCTTTTGACCTCCGCCCGGAGGCCATTCACATTCAAATTTAAACACTTAAATTCTGTAGCAGGGGCTTCCCTCTCTGCCTCACTAGTCCCGATACTCCTGACTTAGCAGTACCATTATTCCCCCTACTCACCCTCCCCCCCTTCCCTCCACCGGTCCCCCTCAACCCTTCCTTGGCACCCTTCACTACATCCACCCTGGCCTTTTTACAAATCCACTGGCCAGGAGTGATGACATCATCGTCCCCTGCGCCACTAGACCTCTTATGGGATGCACCTGTAATCTCCATGTCCCCTTCCCCAGGTGCATGATCCACCTCAACTTCCGTTACAACTTCCGATTGATGATCGGACACAGTAGACCCCCTAACACTTCCACCTACCATAGCCTCTACCCCAGAGCCCAGGCCAACCTCCGATTGCATCAGAGCCTCCATCAAAGGGCTGTCCAACAATCGTCGCAAATCCTCCAGTCTGGGGTTCCGCAACTCCTCCACCAACTCCACCTCCACTTCAGGCTTCACCAATACACCTTGGGACGTGTCCTCGTTCTCTTCCCGTGATGACTTTGGCAAACTCAAGACCTCCAATTCAGCCGCCTCAACAGCATCACTCCATCTCCCCGACACCACAACCGTATGAGACACCACCTCTTCTACAGGTGTCTCTATGTCCACCGCCACCACTGATCCAGTCGCCTCTTCTCAACGAGTCTCCTCACGTTGATTAGAAGTACGCGGACCCCGATGCTGGTCACATGCAGCCGCTACATGCCCCAGGGCCACACATAGGTGACACATCCTCTGCTGCCCAGGGTACGTTGCATAAACCTGCGTCCAGAAGTCTTCTAAGATAACATACGATGGTATTTGTCGTCTCAGGGTCATTTTGAGGAAATAAGATCCCTCCGGCATACTTGCATAAATACCCTGGGTCCACCGGTCCACATTGGCTGCATATATGGTCCCAAACTGGTCGAAAACCCTCCTTATTACCTGGAGTTTACCTGGAGAGAATTCCAGGGGTCAACGCCCCCGTGGCTCGGTCTGTGACCAGGCCTCTAATGTCTAATTCATCTGCCTCAAAAGGAATGTTGCGAATTTGCATCCACGAAATACGCGCAGAAACATCGGGAAGGCGAACCTCTAGGCCTGCATTGACCACAATACACTTTTCCTGGTACTTGTTGACAACATTCTCGTATGCTCCAGTGATCATGAATTTAACGAACATCCTCGCCGCTCCATTTAAAGATATCCCATATAGATCTTCATTAGGGATTCCAAAAGTATTCCTCAGAAGCAAGGGCAGGAGAACTTCCGTGTTTCTTGGGTATACATCTCCTTGCAACAAGTAAATACAGACTGTGTTCACTCTGTGCCTGTAGCCGTCTGCCATCTTGTGAAAACTCCACAAACTGAATTTGTGGACATGTGATGGACAGTTCAATTGACGTTGAAAGCAGATCGAAATGTACATGTTGTGTTGAACAAAGTGAAAAAGAACATTAGTTTGAACGATGAACTGTTTGCTGTGTTACTAAATGACTTTCAACATGAATAGGAGTTACAAAAGAAGAGTGGATTCATCGTACCTTCATCTAGACTGGTATCACGACACGGTAATGTCATATGGGTATGATACATTAACCCAGGTAAGCCCTGTCTATTTCTTGCATCTACTGTCAGGTCAATGCAGTGAACAAGGTCAGATGTAGGATCTATGAGACCATTTCGGTATTGTGATTCATGAGTTATTGCTCAAACCCAGGTAAGACACGCAGGCTTCTACGGTGACATATCTGAAAAAAATGGAGACTAAAAGTCATCATGGCGAGTGTTAACACTGGTCATAATCGCTCTATTATAGCCCACTTGAACATAAGATAGCCATCACATAGAGGGAAGATCCCAGGCTGCAGATGCTGGGGTTCTTAGACTGTCAGTGTAAAAATGAATACCTTAAAGACCACCAATGGTTATTTAATATTGTATTCCTCTAACTCAAAAATTCCCCACATTGCATAAGGTAACAAGTATTAATTTTCTTGAATTATCCTGGGTAATTATAATATTTTATAAAATGATCATACAGTACACTATGCTGTTTACAAGATGTCCCCTCAGTACTTGAAATCATTCAGTTTATTTCAAAGAGAATATCTAAAAACTTTCGCTCCACCATTACTATCCACCGCTGCCACCCCCGGCTACCATCACCATCCACCCCTGCCACCCCTGGCTACCATCACCATCCACCGCTGCCACTCCTGGCTACCATCACCATCCACCGCTGCAACCCCTGGCTACCATCACCATCCACCGGTGCCACCCCCGGCGACCATCACTATCCACCGGTGCCACCCCTGGCTACCATCACTATCCACCGCTGCCATTCCTGGCTACCATCACCATCCACCAGTACCACCCCTGGCTACCATAACCATCCACCGATGCCACCCCTGGCTACCATCACCATCCACCAGTGCCACCCCTGGCTACCATCACCATTCACCAGTGCCACCCCTGGCTAACATCACCATCTACCTGTACCACCCCTGGCTACCATCACCATCCACCGGTGCCACCCCTGGCTACCATCACCATCCACTGGTGCCACCCCTGGCTACCATCACCATCCCCCACTGCCACTCCTAGTTACCATCACCATCCACCGGTGCCACCCCTGGCTACCATCACCATCCACCGCTGCCACCCCTGGCTATCATCACCATCCACCACTGCCACCCCTAGCTACCATCACCATCCACCTCTGCCACTCCTAGTTACCATCATCATCCACCGCTGCCACCCCTGGCTACCATCACCATCCACTACTGCCACCCTTATTGCTGCTGCTGCCTTATTGCGCACACTTAGGCACTGTTGTCTTGGCTTTAGATTTCTACTCACCACGACTCCCAAGTCTTTTTCACATTCTGTATGATCAAGCTCTACTTCACCTAGTTTATAAATTCGAGGGATATTTTCATTACCAACGACTAGCACCTTACACTTGTCCACATTGAACTTCATCTGCCACTTTTCAGACCAAGAAATTAATTTGTCCAAATCCTCCTGGAGTTCACTGGTATCCTCCTCAGAGTGAATTATACGGCCTATTTTTGTATTATCAGCAAATTTACTCATGTCACTTGCAATTCCTTCATCAAGGTCATTTATGTAAATTATGAACAACAATGGGCCTAAAACTAATCCTTGTGGAACGCCACTAGTGACTAATCGCCATTCAGATTTGACCCCATTAATGGAAACTCTCTGCTTTCTATTGGTAAGCCATGCCTCTATCCATGCTAAAACTTTACCTCCTATACCATGAGCTGCCACCTTTCTTAAGAGTCTCTTGTGAGTTACTCTATCGAAGGCCTTACTGAAATCCAAGTAAACTATATAATATTCTTTATCACTGTCTACTGCCTCAAATGTTTTATTGAAAAACGTCAGTAAATTTGTCAGGCAGGAACGACCTCTCGTGAACCCATGCTAAGATTCATTAATCAAATTATGTTCTTCAAGGTGACTTCTAATAATATCAGCTATAATTGATTCTAATAATTTGCCTACTATAGACGTGAGGCTTATTGGACGGTAATTTGATGGAATGGACTTATTTCATTTCCAACACCCCTTCTTGGCAAAATGCCACATATAACAGGGCTCCCTCCCTTCTTCCTAATGATGTCTATTGGTGCCTTATACCTACTAACTAAATCCTTACTTCTACGCTTGGCTACATCATTGCCTCCAGCACTAAGGCAGATAATAGGATTTATCCCATTACCATGCATGATGTTGTCAAGCCGGCTAATAATGTCTTCCATCCCAGCCCCAGGAAAGCAAACCCTCTGTCTCCTACTCCTATCTTTCAAGCAGAAGGCCCTATCCATATACCTAACTTGGCTATCCCCAACAACAACAATGTTTTTACCTTCCTTGGTGCCGTTCGTCGTGACGTTCCCAGTAGTCGACTCACATTCGTCTGGTAGCACAGAAAAGGAGTTCGAAGTTTCCACAGCAGTCTCTTTCTTCTTTGTCGTTACTACCTCTTCATTCGTCTTCTTGATCTTCAACTTCGTCCCATGCTGTCCGGTCACTGCCCAGGTTCCCTTCTTGACCTGAGGACTCACAACAGGAGGACTACTACGAATCCTCTTGTTTTCCTCCGTCAATCGCCGTATCTCTAGCTTCGCTATCCTCAATTCCTCCTTAAGCTGCTGGTAAAGTTGCTCAATGGAGGGCATCTTGGTTCAGTCCACAGGGAGTACACAAGACACGTCTTCACTGAGCTAAGAACAGGTCACCACTGAGCTAAGAACAGGTCACCACTGAGCTAAGAACAGGTCACCACTGAGCTAAGAACAGGTCACCACTGGCTAAGAACAGGTCACCACTGAGCTAAGAACAGGTCACCACTGAGCTAAGAACAGGTCACCACTGTGCTAAGAACAGGTCACCACTGAGCTAAGAACAGGTCACCACTGAGCTAAGAACAGGTCACCACTGAGCTAAGAACAGGTCACCACTGAGCTAAGAACAGGTCACCACTCAAGCTAAGAACAGGTCACCACTGAGCAAGAACAGGTCACCACAGGTCACATTAGTTGCATTTGTGTCCTTTTACTTAACCTATTGTCGGTAATTCTACCAATATTAATACACTTTCTTTAACAGTCTCTGGTGCGGTATTCTATCAAAAGCTTTATTAAAGTCTAAATAAACAATATCGAATTCTTTATCGTGATCAATAGCCTCAAATGCTTTACTGAAGAAGGTTAATAAATTAGACCTGAGGGGTCACAACAGGAGGACTACAAAAAATCCTCTTGTTTCTCCGTCAATCGCCGTATTCTACTTTCCCACCCTAAAATTTCCCCCTTGCTGCTGGTAAAGTTTCAAAGGGGGATCTTGGTTCAGTCCCAGGGGGGGACCCCTTAAAAACAGGGCCTACCCGAGCCAAGAACAGGTCACCACTTAGCTAAGAACAGGTCACCACTGAGCTAAGAACAGGTCACCACT